>JAKXYG010000440.1:0-146392 GCA_025895645.1 Cardicola forsteri
GAAATCTTACAACTAGCATACCAAAACAACAACCACATATAGTAAAAACACTAATATATATATATATATATATATAATTACACCAAAATATGCAAAAACCGACAATTAGCAAGCTATTTTTGATTAGCACGTCTCGCAACTAGAAACTACCAGTAATTTGCTTGTTTTCAAGTTTAAAAAAATATTTCCATTTTTTTGTAGTCTAAATTAGAAAAATAGCACCCTATATGTCAAAAACTGCAATAGCATTAAATGCAATAAGTTATCCACTACAAGGCTTTAATTTTTAACTATATCTTTAATTTTCGTTTTAATTTCCAATTATTTTCTGCTACGAATTCCAATTTATCTCATTCTCTATGTCCTTCTATGTTAATATTATTTTTATTAGTTATAAAAAGGTCAGTTTGAATAATCTTTAAATTGTTTGTTTTTAACGTATGACAGGAAGAACTTGCTAGCACTTTGTATTTTATTTATTTCCGTGTGCTAAC
Source organism: Cardicola forsteri (assembly GCA_025895645.1). Lineage (NCBI taxonomy): Eukaryota > Metazoa > Platyhelminthes > Trematoda > Strigeidida > Aporocotylidae > Cardicola > Cardicola forsteri. Next base: position 495 of record JAKXYG010000440.1, read on the forward strand.
ATTTACTTCTACTGAATCATTCAAGCAAACAAATATTTTTAAAAATTTGTTTGCTAGATTAAAAATAAAATTTGTCACTTTGCATTTATATATGTACACATTTTATTATATAATTTAGTTCTAAGCAAATAATATAGTAGTACTTTGAACTTGTAGAAATGTTCTGGGTTTTTGTGTCTAAGCGAGAATTTGGTAATGCTATTTGTAGAAATAAATATTTTTATTGTTTTAATTATTAGTATTGCTAAAATTATGTTTAATGACTATTTTAGTAAGTGTCAATGTGCCTAATATGTTTAAGTGATGTGAGAAAAGTGAATCAATTTCAATGTGTTAATTTTGACAGGTCCCGTTTTAGCCCATGTATGTAAACTTAACTCAAAGTTTTTTAATTTTTTTAAATTATTTAAAATGTATTTTACATTTTAATTGTTTACATAAATGTTTTAAATGTATATTTTTAAATGCATATTTTTAAATATAATTCTTAAATATTGACCTTGGTAACGCTTTTGAAAGGAATACATTTGCCTTTTTTGTTTAACATGAGGTTCTTCAGATATAGAACATTATTTAAAAGATTAAATTTAAGAATTGAGGATTATTCTCGTGCGTTTTTATGGACTGGTAAAAGATCATTAATGAATACTGACTATGAGTTATGGGAATTAATAAACAAAGAAAAATATCGACAGCTTACATCTTTAGAATTAATTGCTTCAGAAGTAAACAAATTAATATACATATATTTATTTAAATAGAATTTTACGTCTAAAAGTATACTAGATTGCATTGGTTCTTGTTTAACAAACAAATATTCTGAAGGTTATCCACATTCTCGGTTAGTTTGTAATTTTCCTGTTAGTAAATTAATTAATTTTTTAATTGTTAGTGTATTATATGTAGTAACATTATTTTTATTATTTGTATTGTATTGAAATATATATATATATATATATATATATATATATATATATATATATATATAATATTTGGTATTTTAAAAAAGAAAATAATGCAATTTATGTTTTTATAGGTAGGTTTTTCATTTTAAATATTTTTAAGGTTATTAGATCATTAAAAGAATTTTTTTTAAATTTAGTTTATTTAAAATTTTGTATTCAATAAAGCGACAGAACATATATCGAAAATGTTGATTATTATTATTATTATTATTATATGGTATTTTAGAGTATTAGTTTTGCACTAGGTTAACCACATGTATTAGAATGAAATACAGTGGAGAAATTATTTTTTGCTAATTAAAATTTATGAATTTTAGAATTATTAAGTATGATTTTTACGAGAGATATAATTTTTGCGTTTCTCTTTGATGCTTGTTAGTTTTTGTTGTAATAACACTTTGGTTATTTTATTTTTAATTTATAAAGTTATTATGGTGGTAATGAAATTATTGATCAGATTGAAGTTCTTGCTCAAAATAGATTATTGGATTTGTTTGATTTGAAGAAGCTTGACGAATCGTTTGAAAATGCAAACTGGGGTGTCAATGTTCAACCCTATAGTGGATCACCGGCAAATTTTGCTGTGTATACAGCTTTTTTAAATCCAAATGACCGATTAATGGGTCTTTATTTACCTGATGGAGGACATTTAACTCATGGATTTTTTACTTCTACAAAAAAAATTAGTGCCACATCAATTTTTTTTGAATCTATACCGTACAAACTAGATGTATGTTCCGTTCTAATTTGCTTAAAACATTTAATTATTTAATTAGTATTTAATTGATTATTGAATTTTTTGCAGTTATTTGTGTAACACTCGTATTTTGGTGTGCATTTTATGATTAATTATACGTAATACTAATATTTTGTGTTTTTAGAAAATTAGTGGCATTAAATATGTGTTTTGATGTTTTGATTATATGTAAAACATGTATACAATTTTTGGTATGATCGCATTATTTTAGTTTTATAAAGTATAATGTTTAAATTGTCTTCATTAAAGTAAATGTGTTTTTGCTGAACTATTTAGTATAGTAATATAACTACAAATTACAGTAATATAGTAAATGTTTGTTTCTATAGTCGGAATATATTTAAAAAATGAACGAATTGATGGTCCCAAAACTAATTAATTCAAAGATAAAGCAAAAAATTAATCATTTAATAAATATAATTTGCTTATTAGATTAGTTGTATCATTTTTGTGACTATTTTTAAGATTTATTTAATTGAAAAATTATTATTTTATTAAATTTATTTGTTAATGCTATTATTATTTAATTAATACAAGATTAAGGTATGTTAGCATTATAATTGATTATATAATCAAATTATTTTATTTAGAATTGACACATTTACGCATTTTGTATGTATCGAACATTTTTTATTTTATGGATTTTATAAAGTGCATTTTTTAAATATCTGCTGTAATTTTGTGAAAAGTTGTAATTATTTTAAATATTTATTAATTGGTTACATTTTGTAATTATAATTTTTTTATTAACTTCAATTGTTTTAAGTTCGACGTAAGGTTTTGTTAGAAGTAAAGAGACTAATATTCATTTATTTATTTTTAATTGGTTTAATGTTTTTGTTTAGCAATATAGTTTTATGTTTTATTTTGAACGTGTTTTATAATGTTACAGTTATATAAAGTATTTTTAGATAGTCAAATTGACCTAAATAATATGACTAAGTGATGTTTCTGTCTACATTATTCTAGTATCCGTTGGTTTTGTGAAGTTTACTATTTTTCAGAAGTAAATAGATTTTTGTAGTTGTGAATTTAAAAAAATGCTGATTGGATTATGATTTTCTTTAGGATACTTATTTGATTAGCTGTATAAGTATGATGCAATTATCTGTTAAATATTTTTGAAACTAAATGTAATGTTATACAAAGGCATCTAATACTGCTATTTTTATTTGACTTCCATATAAACAACATTTTAATTAAAGTTTATATTGAATTATTCGTTGCAGGCGTTGGGGTGGTATTTTGAATTTGGTAATAATTTTCTATACTTTTTTCAAAGTGCGACAGTGCTACAACTATTTAACTTATTAAGTTAAGCTTTGAACCGATTTAGCATATATTTTACATTATTAAAATGTAAAAGAATGTTACAGATTTTGATTTAGGCTATTTCTGACATTTGTTTATGTAATAAACATAAACATGATTGACAAATTAGTTATTAGGTAAATTGCATTATTATTGACAACTCAATGGAAGTAAGTAAAAGAATATGTAAAGAGCAGATAACTTATGGTGTGTTGTTTTGTATGTGGGAGAGGAAGAATATATTAAGTAATTTGAAGGGTAGGTTAGATAATGCTACTGTACGGCGGCTGATATTGTCACATGGGTATATAAGCCATTGCCATGTACGCTATAGATATAGGGACGATATAAATAAAATTAAAAAATTATTAATTATCTACTTAGCTACCTTTTGACTACATATTTCAGGTCTGTAGTTACATTACTATAAAGCATACGCATGAGCAATGAAGATGCAAAAGTTAAACTTATTTACATTTAGGGTAAAGGTTAGTAAAAAACATTTTAATTTAAAACAAGGTTGATGAAAGTAAATTTAAAGAAAGGCAAATAATTGTTTCTTTTTGTGAAAAACAAGTTCTTACCGATAAATTACTGGAGAAAATTTTCTGATGGTGAACTAACTACAGAAACTGGAGAACGTAAGAATTTACTTAGGTGTGGAGATCAAAGAATGGTTTGACTGTTTCATTGGAAACACAAAATAATATGATATACAACCATTCATAATGGTATAGTTGTTTATATTTTCATTGGTATTTAAACCTTTTATCGTTATTTGTTTGTTTATATTTATTTTCTTATTTTATGTGCATGTATTTTCACGGTTATGTGTAATTCATTGTGAACCAGCAAATATCGTGTTATATAACATTATTCTTTCGGTGGAGTTTAACGCTGATAATGATGATGTTAATTTAGTATGATTAATTGGATTTGTATATACTATTTACTACTTTCGTTTAAAGTATAATGATCATGTGTTTCCTTTGTTTATATAATTTTAATTGATAAGAATAAAATGATTTATTAGTATGATATTCTAAGATGGAATTTAAAATGGAGATTGATCACGTTCGGATGCACTATTTTTGTACACGACATATATGAACGTTATCTTTGTGTAAACGAGGTACAAAATTAATATAGTGTTAGTTAGGGACATTTATTAGTACATGAACATGTTAATTTCCTAGTAAAGATCTGGATTTTTAGTGTTGACAGTTAATAATTAACACAATTGTAGATATTAATGTGCAATCTGACTGTTGCAAGCAACTAGGTTGCTAGTAGTTTTATAAACTGGGATGGAATTTGGCTTATTATTAACGGGAATGTTTTGTTACAATGTTTTTTTTTAATTAAAGATTTTTATTTTATAAATGCTTATACGTATATCCAGTTCAAGTGAAGTCATTTCATTTTAGGCTGAATATTAAACAACAGCTAAACGCCTTCCATTTGCATTGTGTTTGGCGCTTTTTACATTGAGCTGCATTTTTGTAAATTATTTTGTTGTTTTGTTAGCAATAGTAAATTTGATTTGCTAGTTTTTTCTTAATACAGACTGCAGATTGACTAAGGTGAAGTTATATGGGCTGTGATATATATATATATATATATATATTTATATATATATATACGCTAACTTGCATTAAATTAGAACAAATTTGAATAACTAAAGCATAAAGTTGGGTTTTTCAAAAATTGGATTTAAATTTTGATTAGGTTTTGTTTAACTTCTCAGTGGTGAAATTGTTGTAATTAAAAAATAATATTTGTATATGTACTGTCTATTTAATACATTTCTAGTGAGGTAAGCCACAATGATGAATACATAATAGTTATTTAAGCATTTGTACATTTATGTTTAATATATTTATCTTAACTTTTCAATATGACCCAATTAACCAAACTTCTATCGATTATATATTTAATTATTTGTAGTTGCAGAAGCATATTAAACAAAACTGTCAGTGGCTTGTAATGGTTGAATAACTGTTTTTTTAATTTTGATTCAATTTTAGCCCAATACCGAATTGATTGATTATGATGCTTTGGAGAGAGACGCGTTAAAGTACAAACCCAAATTGATTATTGCCGGGACTACTGCGTATCCACGTCTATTAGATTATGAACGTTTTCGAAAGGTGAGTGAAGAACTTGCTTTCAATATTCTTTTTCCTTTCTACCAAACCACACATTGATTATCGATAAGAACTGTAGATTCAGATGGGTTCACTACGAATTTGTTATTTTTAATTTAGGGAAATATTTTTAACGATATCTTACTATTGACATTCCAATGGAAAGGATTTGAGTAATGCTTATAAAGTTTCAATTTCTAATGATGGTGATTTTTCTAACTGTTTCTCCTCCTTGTAGTGCGTTGTGAATTAGGTGCTCCAAGACATCTAGATTAATAATAACAGGAAGAGAATGCACAGCGATATAAATGGGCTTCTGCTTCGGTAGGTGGGTTTAAGCATACACTCAAGGTAGTTAAAAGGTATCTTAAGGTATATGTATATACTATATGCAAAACAGAAAAAATATCATGGTAGAGTTGTGAAATCTATTTGTTAAAGCATTTGTTAAAGTTGTACTTGAAACAGAATTCCAATCCACGTTCATCTTGTCGTAAATCAAAAGTTTGATGCTACTCGATCTCTCTGACACATGCATCAAGAGAATTGATAAAACAATGCGTACTGAGTTGTTTACTCAACAACACTTACTAGAAACGAATACTAATGATTCACGAGGATTTGAGTCATGCTTATAAACTATCAATGTCCAATGATGGTGATATTCCTGACTGTTCATCCTCCATGTGGTGCATCCTGGACTAGGTGCCTAAAAGTATAACATCAAGGACCGACTGCACAGCGGTATAACTGGGCTTCCGCTTTGACAGGTGGGTGCAAGCATACACTCAGGGTACTTAGAAGGTATCTTAAGGTATACGTATATCATATGTGCCCTTAAGCTCCAATTATAAAAATAATGGAGAGGTGACTATGTCATACAGTAGGTGCATTGGCATCCTGTCACTAGAGCTTAAACTCTTTCACTTTTGTAATTAATTTTTGATAATTGGTTGTTTAGCAATCTAAATATTTTACAATAACTTAAATCTTGATTAATTACAATCCATGAACTAATTTTATCATAACCGAAATATTCACATGTTCGAGGTTTTTTGACTAAATAGTATCGCAGTGTTCAATTGGTAGTAGTTATCGCATTTATAGTTTATATTCCGGGGTAGTCTAGCGATACAGCGCTCAATTTGGACACGGTGAACATGGGTTTGAATCCCACTATCGGCACTAAATGCGAGCCCACGTTGAACTGTGGTAAAATGCCCACTGCTGAAAAATGTTTCCCCGTAAAACATTCAAAGTAGTAAGAATAATATAAAAAGTAAATGAATTAAAACGATTACGCTACGCAACTATGATTTTAAAATCAGTATTTCTTAATTTGATTATAAGTATTTACATAAACAAACGTACGTGCATTAGATAACATTAGTTTATAATGAATTAATTCATTAAATTGAAATAATATAATGTACGTGGATAGGCTAAGATTAATAACTTGAATAATTCATAATTTAAACACTTGCATAAAGGTATGGAAAACAGTGATTAAAAATGTATAGTTTTATTATTTAAATACATATAATTTATTTTTGACAACATAATTGACATATCTTTTGCATAATTCTTTTATCGATACTGCTACAATAATATCTACCGATTGTGGCCAATGTAATGTAAAACTAATTATTCACACTTTATTGATTTTAACAGCGGTCCTTGCAAATCGGTTTTGTACTCTTATCATTTTAGTGCAGAATGTTTCATATGGAGGCATGGAGTTTGAAGTATTATTGTCATGAGAACTAGAAACTACTTTAAAATATGAACGTTTATCGAGGTCATTAGCATCTCTGGATGCGATTTACTATCAAACGTTCTATATTCCGAATGACTACAAATTTTGTTAATTAGTTTGTAATTTGATCGGTATATTATGCCATAAACAACTGCCCGTGACCGGTTCCATGTTCGGTTGGGAAAGGAGGACAGTTTGAGCGCAAGATTAGCTATCTGGCCTTGGTAAAATGTATTGTTAAAGAAACAAACAATGGGATACCATTTCAGTAAACTACAGCAAATAAAGAAACAAATAAAAGAAACAATAACAATGGGATACCATTTCAGTAAACTACAGCAAATAGGTGAAAGCAGCATGATTTTGATGATGGGGTTCGGCCAAATCCGAACACTATTCCAATTTTCGATATGCACAATATTCATAGCCGAAAACTTTTGGTACGACAATATGGAACAATCTTTTTGCCCCATACTAATCAGAATGAAAGGGTTTTGAAATAAAATAATAAATAATAATAATTATTATATAATAAATAGCTATTTGACCAGGTAAAATTAGCCCAATCTATAAAATGAGACGATTTTGTCAATTTTGGTGAACTTTTGACTAAGAATCTTTATTGTTTCCTCATGGTAAGTTTCATTTATGAAAATGTACTAAAATAACTTCATTGTCCAGTTTTTAACATTTTCAGCTATGGCCACTTGATTAATGAAACATTATGAATCAATACATGCATGCTTATTAGTTTTTCCTTTCAATAAACAAACATTAAATTTTTGTGACTCATGAGTTGTATTCCCACTTGTTAGTTTAATTACTGTAGCTTGAATTGATGATACTTTGAAGTTATTGAACAATCAGTGTCTTAATTGGTTTACTTTCTGTTACTATAGTCTACATGGGCAAAATAACGAAAGTCTAAGTATTGTTAATTAACAAGTATTGGATTCAATAATTATACAACGTCCGTGTACTCGTCAAACCTTCACGTTTGTTGGGCAAACGTGATTTTCTTTTGTATTGAGAATAGTAAAAGGAATTTGTTCTACATGATTCTCAATCTAGCCGAAGTGGCAGAGTACTAGACTCGAAACCGGATTGGCATAGATTGGAATCCCTCCACTGGCATTAGATGCGGACTTTTGTTTGGGGTCGCTATGTGTCCACTTGCCGAATAATGTTTTCTGCAAAGCATTCAAGCAACGAAACTAACTAAACAATGGAAAAGTTACCCAGAAATTGAATCCAATTTGCACCTGTGTTTTGACGGAGTATTGCAGTGCTCTTAATGGAACCGGGAGGGCGAGGCTCAGATGTGTGGCTAAAGCACTGTATTTGTAGTTAAATGAGTATTTGTGTGACTTGTATCTCCGACACGTCTCTATTTATTGCTAAAAATATATTCCGTATAACATGCAAACAATAAAATCCCAAGGAATTGTTTGATTGTACATTTCTCAATTTATCGTCAGATTTGCGATATGTCGGGAGCAATTTTGCACGCAGATATGGCTCACATTGCTGGTCTCGTAGCTGCCAACTTAATTCCGTCTCCTTTCGACTATGCCGATGTGGTCAGTTCGACGACACACAAAACACTGAGGGGTCCGCGATCGGGGCTAATTTTTTATCGTCGAAAAAATGGTGCGATTGACACGATGGAAAGTCGCATCAACAATGCCGTATTTCCCGGTTTACAGGGCGGACCTCATGAAAATGTGATTGCTGGTGTGGCAGCAATGGCTCAAGAGGTAGGTACACATGTTGTGTGTGTGTGTGTGTTGATTGTAATGAAGGCTCAGCTGTAGTCTATTGATTTTGGTTTCAATATTTCAGAAATTTTGTTTCAGCACATTTGGAGACTTTTCAGTAAGTAAACGTAACCCAACAATACGACTTGGTTTTCGAAGTATAGACTTTTAATATTTGATTAATTAATTAATATTATCGAGTTATATTTTGATGATCTAATATATATGTGAAGTTTAAACCGAAATATGTAAAAACTCTCATAGTTGGATGCAAAATAGCCAATTGGAATAAACAATAAAATGGCGGCAAGGTAATGTAATTAACGATTGAAGTCAGTATAGCCTCCAAGTGTCATTTATTTAGTGCACGTTGTGAAAGTTGATTTGCAGGCTTTTTGTAACTTGATCTGCCCTAGGCGATAATAACCTGTGGGAGATGTTTATCCCCGATGATAATGTTGATCATAAACAGGGAATGTTGACACTGTATAATATTATAATTATTATTCACATTGCAGTAATTAGTGTTTATTATTTGAATTTCACATGTACATATGACATTATATGTTTTAGGCAAAATCACCGGATTTTAAGAATTATGCAAATCAAGTTTTACTCAACGCCCAAGCACTGGCATCAGCATTGACATCACATGGAATACGATTGGTGACGGGAGGAACGGATATTCATTATGTCCTTGTGGATTTGGTGGGATCACAAGGAAAACCACAGTTGGAACGTGGTGATGGAGCTCGCGTCCAGTTGGTGGGTGATTTGGTTGGCATTACGTTGAACAAGAACACTGTGTCTGGTGATACAAGTGCTCAAAAGCCATCCGGACTTAGGATTGGTGCGTTGGTTTGTTTGTCGTCTAATTTGCCTAAATATTGAATTGAACACAGCGGTGACAGATCTGTACTGTGTTGTTTTTAATTCCACTAGTGACATAACAGTGAGATATGGAATTTGCAACTGTCATGAGAACGTTGGTATCTTGTGGTAATTCGTTTATTGAGAAGGTCATGGAGTACCGAATGTTACTTCACTTTTGGTAAAGCCTCTTACAGTCATGAGATTTCTAAGAAATATATAGTGTACTGGACCACCTAGTTGAGACGAGGCTTTTTGATTGTTATTGCTTTGAGACACATCTTTGAGCAAGTGGACATTTTGGTGAAGCCGAACGTGGGGCCGCATTTAGTGCCAGTTGTGGCCCAGCCAAGTTCCAGTCGAGCACTGTATCGATACAACGTCAGTATACAAAAATTCGTGGATATTTTGACATTGATATGTATCGGTATTATGAGTATGAACACTAGTGCTTGTTTAGTTAAAAATCAACACGAACAACGTTTTTCAATCGGATTTCTTGGCACCATTGCGGTTGGGTAGAATCAATTGGACCATTCGTCGGTACTATAATTCTCTTGGGTTTTTTTGAGCCAATACAGTAGGGATTGTTAGAAGAACCAAACGTATTTTTAATCTGGAAGTGGAGCTCTTAACAACAGCCTCAGAAAGACGGCATTTGATGGATGATGATGATGATGATGATGCGTACATTGGATGGAACAATTTGCAAAAATGCTTCTATTGTCAGTTTGCTCAGCTTATAAAGAGACAAAAGGCAACTTTCTGAATAGAATGTAGTTCTTGTACGTATACATTTAACAAAATTTTGAATCGGGTATCTTAAATTTATGACAACGACTTTTTGATGATGTAGCTTCCATTAAACAAAAATATATGATTTTGTATTTTTACATAAGTATAATGTTTGATGCATCTGTCACTTTGTTGTTATAAAAAGGTACTCCGGCTCTCACATCTCGTGGTTTTATGGAAGACGATTTTGTAACCGTCGCTGACTTGATTGACGAATTATTGGATTTGACAATATTGGTAAAATCCGTTTCTAGTAAGTTTTATTCATTTCATTTAGTTGGTTATGTAGCTACCACCTCTCCATTATTTTTATATTTGTACGACTTGATAAGCGTAATAAACGTAGAAAAATAACAAAGTTTCTTGGATGGTAGACGGCATCCTTCTGACGGCGCCACAATTTGCAAAGATTAACGAGGTCGCTTGATTTTTGTTAGGGTTATCTCCCTTAGCCTAAGGGCTACATATGATATACGTATACCTTAAGATACCTTCTAAGTACCCTGAGTGTATACTTGCACCCACCTGTCAAAGCGGAAGCCCAGTTATACCGCTGTGCAGTCGGTCCTTGATGTTATACTTTTAGGCACCTAGTCCAGGGTGCATCACATGGAGGATGAACAGTCAGGAATATCACCATCATTGGACATTGATAGTTTATAAGCATGACTCAAATCCTCGTGAATCATTAGTATTCGTTTCTAGTAAGTGTTGTTGAGTAAACAACTCAGTACGCATTGTTTTATCAATTCTCTTGATGCATGTGTCAGAGAGATCGAGTAGCATCAAACTTTTGATTTACGACAAGATGAACGTGGATTGGAATTCTGTTTCAAGTACAACTTTAACAAATGCTTTAACAAATAGATTTCACAACTCTACCATGATATTTTTGTTGTTTTGCACTTTCCAATTGTCTAATTTGCGCTTAATCATTACATAGACAGCAAAGCATCTTTTTATTTATTTAATAAAAATATAGATTTAAAATTTAAACAGCACTGAGACATTAAACCTATTTTCCAATTTATACTATGTCTTCAAGTTGATTGACAGTTGTTCATTAGAAAAAGTTCCATCTCCTGACGAGACTGATGAGACCGAATTCAATCTATTGAGTATTGTTTTGGACAACCGGCAGCATTGAGGTTTTAAAATTATGCAAATGGATGTATAGTTGTACTACAAATTCAACCTAAGCAGGATTTCCAACTTTGTGCATGTGCCACCTGGTTAAGAGACTAATATTGATTAAATTGTAAATATCGTAAATGCCAATCAAGTGCCAAATGTATTTTTAGATGACATGAAATCGTTCAAAGTAGCGCTGAAGGAGGACAAGACGATTGTGGACAAGGTTCAACAAATGCGCCAGCGGGTGTCCGAATATGCACTGAAATTCCCCATTCCAGGATAAATTTCTTGATAAGCTTCTATGGACAAATATGTTTGATTGATTCTTTTGACTGCTTTTTTATGAATTATTTTTTTATTTGCACATGACAACTACTATTTGCTACTTTTGTGATTGATTTATATTTTTAAAATACTTAAATGACTTTATAGGAGTTATGTGCGATGTGCCGAGATGCTGATGGCTAAGTTGTTAGCGAACAGGAATGTGATTTTTTACATTTAGGGATGTGTTAACTGTCTACTTGTCGAAACATTTATCATTACTGTATTGTTCAGAAGTGATTCCGTAAATTATTTCTATTGTCATTGATTGTTGATACGATACATATTAGCGGAGCATCTGAAGCAAACGCCTTTTACTGTTTTGCGTGCGAAAGAAACCTTGTATATCCAATAAATGTAGGAAAGTGAATAAGTTTGTTTAGGTAAAAGACGGCATTTTGCGATGGCGCTACTGTTCACAGAAATTAACAAAACTGTTTCAGATTGGGTAGTTGGAAGTATTATAGTGGCATATAGCACATTATGTTAGATTTGTAATCCCATTCTTTAATGGCATATATATGCGTATATATATATATAATTAAAACTACAAAAGTGCAACAAATCGAAATGCGTTTTATTTACATAATAAACAAAATCTTGTAAATGAAAACAAATGAACAGATTAGGATAAATTGTAGCACAAATCTAAATATTGTATAATTATTAGTCTAGGCATAAAAATATGATTCATCTTCACACATACACAAAATAGAAACACAGTTTAAAAATTAATCGGACCAAAGCACACTTCAAATCGCAATATGAAATCATACATCATTTAGTAATATGGCTGTAAGAATCGTATCAATCTCGAGCTGCGTTTGTTATCTGGTCAAACGAAATTGGATGAAAAGAAAAGTAACAAATGATTTAGCGCATATTTAATTGTCACTAAAGCAATAATGTATGTAAAAATTGAATCAATACAATTTTCCAAATTAAAAAAGTCTCAAAATATCAAAACTTGGGGCTCAATTTTGATTCGGAAAATCGTCTTTGAATAACGCCCATTCGGGTTGTTTTCGGCACTGGAGCTTTGCAAATCGATGGGGGATGTGATTGTTCAATCAAATGTCCCATGGGGATGCCCATATGTTCGCTGGTTTTGGACAAGTAGAATAAATTGGAATCGCATCCACCGTACGAAGTCAAGCATTGGGGTCGCCCCAAACTGTCAAAATCCAACCCGCATGTTTTGGTTAATTGTTGGTCGGCTTTGACATTTAAATGTGAATATTCGTGTTTGGGAGTCTGGTGATTTGAAGTGGAACGCTGTGTGTTAGTAAATGCATAACGCGTAGGGGGATAGGCGGAACTTTTGCCGTTGAACTGAGGACCAGATGTGGTATTTCTGTCGGTTCGACAGCGCTCGGATGATGAAGAAAAAGAAGCGGGACTTGAATTTCTTGGAACATTGTTGGTTTTTAAGTGAATCATGCCACGTGACCGGTAGCGCCGGTGGACGTGGTTTCCATTGGAAGGTTTGTGTTCGCGTTTCAGCTGATTAAGTTCACTTTCGAGCTGTTCGATCGAACGTTCTTGTTCGCGAATCACTTGGGTTTTGGACGCTACGACTTGTTGGATTTCCTGGCGTTCCAACTGGAGCATAGTTTTTAGTTCTTGCAAGCTGTAGAACATGTGTATAATAAATATATATATATATATATATATATATATATATGAGTCGCTGTTTCCTTGTTAAATACTCGTTTTGGAATAGGACTGTCTAAATGATTTTGTAAGAATCATTCTTCAACAAATAATCATTTATCGCAGCCAAACGATAACTTACAATTCGTGTTGACTAAAGATATAGCGACTTATATCAATCTGATACAAGATTAAATAAAACAAGCATTTAACCAATACAGCGCCGGGGTGGTCTAGCGGTACAGCGCTCGATTTGGACTTGGGTGGGAATGGGGCTCGAATTCCACCACTGGCCCACGTTCGGCTTTGCTAAAATGTGCACTGCTGACAGAAGTTTCCCGTAAAACATTCAAAGTAACAAACAAAATAAATAAATAAAGGACAATGACATATCCTAATCTCGATTTTTGTTTACGCAACTTGTGACAATTAAAATTATAAGAAATTAAAATATTTTTGGCGTTATTGACTGTAATTAAGGATTCAAAAGTTGAAAAATTCAATCCTATTGTCTGCTCCTTATATGTAGTTGCAATTAAATAAGTATTATTAATAATAATATTAATATTATTCTTTATTGACAGTAACTCAAATATTTGAATAAAAATAGTATTCAGTATAATCATTGTGGTTTAAAATCTGGGTTTGGTAAACACAAGTAGAACAGTGCTCAGATTGAAAAGCCACAGGATGCTTGATTTCAGATCTAATGCTCCCAGTACTACATTAATTATCGCATGTTAGGCATATTTCTACTAAAGTATTTAATCAAGGAAATGGTAATAAAAATGATAAATAAGCTAAATTCGGAAAAGCTTAATTGGTATTGTAACCGTAGTGTTGAAAAATAATTTTCTAGTTAACCTGAAAATTCCCTTCCTATAAAATGTCGCTTATCGTTGTACTCCTATTTGAATAAACGGAGATTAAAATGTTTATTTAGTAAAAACATGTTTGTTGTCAAATGAGTGGGAAAATGTATTGCTTAATGTTACTTTCTGACTTACCGCTCTGCCAGTTGATCTAAACTGGGTGACTCAGACAGCCCCAAATCGGATTTCGAATACGAATTCACTTTGCCTCCAATGCCCTCGTCGTTATCATCATCTTCATCTTCACTTTGATCGTTGGGCAAATTGGGAAAGTTGCTTACGTCGGTAAGTTCGTCCGAATTTACGTCATCTTCATAATCATTGACGACCTCGTCAACATCATCATCGCCATCGTATTCGCTGTCAATCAATTTCGAATTTGAAATCTGTTTGACATATCCGTTTGAATTTGCCAAATTGTGATTCATTAACGGCGGTGTAGATTTCGGCACTGTCTCGCCATTCCCATTGGATTTGGCAAATCTTGAGTAGAATAGCATTGGAGCGTTGGCGTAGATTGCTTCGCATTCGCCATTGGCCAGCTTTTCTTCCAGGTGCTTTGTATAAACCAACGTTGGTGCCACATAGTCACGTGACAAGGTTACATCGTCGATGGGCTTTTCTACTTGATCGATACATTGGTGCAATTCCTGCATTTGTTCTTGATAACGATGCATCAGCTGTGCTCGCATTTGAAATGGCGATGATTTTGAAGTGTCTTCAAGATCTTGCGAATGCCAGGCATAGGTGTGCGCTTGCTTCTTCATGGTGTTGTCGTTGGAAATGGTAATTTTGGATTTACTTTGATTCGTGTTCAAATGAGCCAAGTGGATGTCTGATTGGTGATTGACGCTTTCTTGTGACGAATATTTTTTGTAATTTATACACGAAGGATTGGATGACAAGTTGGTTGGATCATAAACAGGTGAATATGTCTGGAAATTGGGGGGGAAAAAAACCCAAGTCACACATTGCTCTTTGGGTCACTACTTACACGAGTTTCTATTTACTTTAAATGTTTTGCGGGAAACGCATCTTTCAGCAGTTGATATTTTAGGGAAACCGAACGTGTGGACCCGCATTTGGTGCCTGTGGTGGAGATTGAATCCATACCCACCCAGGTTCGAGTCGAGAGCTGTACCGCTGGACCACCCCGGGACAGCTGGGTAGAGCACCTTGAGAATTTGCTAACTAATAATCATACTTTGTCGATTATATATTTAAACAGCGATAACCAAATGTTGTTTGGTATTGCTATTTAAAACAAATGAAGAATAGTCCAAATAATTACCAACATAAATGCAGTAAAATCCCAACTATTAATGTATATTATCGATCTTTCAAAATAATCCTTTCAGCATACACCTTTACTGATTAAATAGATTATTTTTTGTTTATTTCTGTAAATTATTCCCTTTAAAACAAGGCACATTAAAAGAATCGACTTATTCCATATGCAATGCTAATGCTTTTATCCCTAATCGTTACTTCTACTAAAATGGATAATAATAATAAAAGCTTAATTAAATAGCAAAATAAATTAAGCGATACAATATTTACAGTTTTCAATCATGCATAGTTTTATTACTTAGACGCTTTACAAGAAAACTAAACCAACCCAATTGCATTCAGTACCGGCAGCAGAATTCCAACTCCCCAATCTATCGACTTAACTATTTCGGCACTAGACATGTGGGAATTGTGGTTTCCAAACGAAGAGTTGTATTTTTAAAACTTTATCATTTGGCTCACTATAGATCTTTGTCTGCACCAAAATTCAATTACTCAACGTTATTTCTGTTCAAAGTGGATTGTTCAATATAAAACATGCCTTAATGAAAACAAGTTTGACATGATTCAGTGCCTTTAAAAAGATCTTATTTAGCCAATCATTATAACGAAACGTTTGTTGTCGTTGGTGAGGAAGTCATCTCTTTATTATTTGCCCAGCATATTAAACTATTGACTCCGATGGCTTTATATGCATAACAAACGTAGAAGTATAACGAAGTTTCGTGGCTAGTAGACAGCATCCTCTTGTCAGGATTGTCTCACAGCTACATGTGGTATACATAAACCTTAAGATACCTTTTAATTACCTTGAGTGTATGCGTGCACTCATTTGCCAAAACCCGCTTGTATTCAGTTCCTGTTGTGCTAATTTAGGTGACCTAATCCATGATGTGTCACTTGTATGTATCAGTTAGGAATATCATCGTTACTGGAAATTGAGACTTTATAAGTGGTATTCATATTATTATAATGATTAGCATTCCAACAAAAATAAGGTTATCTGTTAGTCACATGCAAAAAGTGTGTACCGTTTCGGACATATTCGAATGAGCATTCGTGGACATGTCGAATTCGATATTTTTGGATATTTGAATGAAGTTGTCTAAATTGTCGGATAGACATTTGTCATCCACTCCGTTGGTACTGGTTCCTTTTCCCATTGGACACGTGAATACATTGTTGTCCAAGAATTCGTCCAAATGGTTCAAAATAGCGGAAACATTTTCCAATTCGGGAGTAAACTAGACGGAGTGAAATGAACGCAAAAATATGGTAAATAATGATACGAACAAAAATTTGTATTATCTATACCAATCAATAGGGCTAATTTGTTTAGAGCAAGAAATATCTAGCTTTAATAAGACGTGGGGTTTGGCTTATTTGGTGGAAACAACTATATTTAGCAGTGTTACTTGTAATATTATATTACGAAGACTTTAATTTTAAGGTATTTTGACATATAAAAATATTTTTATGGCTAGAAACTAGTCAATTTTGAGTACTATAACCACAATTATAAATGTTTTTCGGGTCGAGTTGACTCAAACCTACCTGAATATCACTGATCTGGGACTGGAGCAATTGGCACAACTTGGCATACTCATACCCCAAATCGATAAACTGATGACAGTTGGAACATTTGGCAGAGTCCAAAATAGCCTGATTCAATTCGCCAGCAACAGATGAAATTGTGCACAAGAGCTGACGCATCAAGGGAATTTCATGTTCCACATATCCATTCAGTCGTTTCATGTGCACTTCTTTGTCTTCGAACGGTGCCAAGTTGGCTATAGTTTGCAGGACTTTGGCAACAAGAGTGAGGTTGCGCGACACACGCGTTTGTTCGGGCACAGCCGAAGCCAGGCCAAACAAAACGGGACCGTGGATGGCTGGACAAATGTAGCGCAGGAAAAGACAGCTCGATAGAAGATGGATGGATGCTTGCAAGCCATATTTATCTTCAATCATCGAACCCAAATGTGTAAATAATTGGATCAATTCCCTAGTGAAATAGATGAAAACAAGTTTTATTAAAAAAATTGTTATTGTTTAAACTAATTTGTACAACTCAATGACGAGTTTTTACACATAAAAATTATTGTATGTTTAGCTTCGCTAAAATGTCCACTTTGCGGGAAATGTTTTTCGTGAAGCATTCAAGCAATAATAATATAAATGCATCCGGCGCGTTTGCTTTTTTTGAATAGTTTGGTAAAACTGCATTTAGCCTATTTTCGACTCATCAATAAAATTACACTATCAGCGGCATTTTACGTGTAATGAGTTTGCAGGCCAGACAAATAGCAATGTAAATATGTGATCCACAAACGAATGATTTGACTACCCCAAGTATTAATGAACCCTACTAATCATTGTATAGACTGAACATTTAGTCAATTGTTTGTTTACTTATAAACACAAAACAAAACTGAATTTAAGCTTAGAACTAATGATTTTTTATTCTATTTACAAAATATTTTGTTACAATGTAAAATATAAATTAGCATGTTATCTAATTATGTTCTTTTAAATGATGGCTGTTGGGAGTAGAGTTCACTAGTCGAACAGTTTGGCCATTGTCTCACTCGGGGAATATATTATTGTCCAGTTTAAGAAATCGTATTAATTATTATTACAAGTGACATGTTTTAAATTGACTAATTAAAATTTTACTTATTAGAATAAAATTAGTTTGTTAAACATGAAAATGGAAACGAACAATACATCGTACGTACTTGGGCAATTTATTGAGACTTGATTTGATTCTATCCCAAATTAAATTCACGTATTTAACCAAAACGTTTGCGTTTCGATCTAATCTGGCTGTTTAAAATGATGGAACAAAAACACATTATAAAATACTTAATTTAATTCAAATAAATAATAATAAGATTCTACACAATTTGACTTAAAATAATCATAGCAAAGACGTTGACAAACGGTGTTGTTGTAGAAGGATGAAAGAGGATTCGAATTTAAACTTTGTTTGGACAGTTGAATGGTTGAATAGTAATCAGTATCGAGTTTCAAATAGAGTAGAGTTCTTGATTGTGAAACCAGAGCTCTGTAATGTCAATGTAATTGTTAACGTTGACTAAGCCGGTTTTTTTTACGTAAAAGGTTAAAATATTTTTTAATGTTATACATATCTTTTAAAAATTATACGGATTTCGTAATCATTTAACTTACTTTGGATATTTTGATACTTAGAGCCTAATTTATTTTACTTATATGTTTACATTGTTTCATATTAACAATGATTGCTATAAAGGTCAATAAACGATAGATGTATTAATGATTGTATCTATTAATTATAAAAAATACGATCAAAACAATAAATAAATAAAACTAACCTGATTGGGCCGATTCTGAACCGGGATTAGTAAAACGTGTAGGATCAACTTCGAATTCCTCATCGGTTACCAAAATTTTGCCAATTGTACTATTTAACACATGTTGTAGGTACTAAATAAAAAAAAGTATATATTTAACTACTGAATAGTAGTAAGTAGTGTAAATTATTAAAATAAATTAACAGCATGTGCATGTCAATCGCATTAGTTTAAATTTTATTATAAGATTTGTAAACTATTAATTTAGCATTATCAGTACAAAAATTATATAAAAAAACTATCTATTAATATCATCGACAAATTTTAAATATTTCTGGATAAAAAACAAGCATTTGCTTTAAAATAAATATTATGAAATATGTATCTATAATAAATAACAAAAACTATATATTTTAAGTATTTAAAGTAATATTCTTTGTTTTCTATAATTTCCTTAAATTGCTACAGTCAAGGCTCCTTTCGTTTTTCAACTTAATAATGTAGAATTTGATTTCGCGCTGTATTTTACTTTTTTATTGTCAAAATTATTTTTTAAATTAATGTTATGTAATACATATATTTTCTTTTAAACACACTGTTGCATTCAAAAAAATTATTATTATTTTGTTTAAAATTATTATTTTAGTAACTTTTAAAATTTGAATATAAATTTCAATTACAATTGACGCTAGCCCTCCATTTGAATACTATTTATCCAATAACTCCAAAAAACATAAATGTTTTTATTTATAAAAAATAATTGATCGAAATGGAATGAAAACAAAATATTTATGATTTATTGACAAGAGCTCATTCACGTACTATACATTAGAGGTAAAAATATTAAGGATAATTAATTATTAAGTTTATTCAATAACTTAATTCACACATATAATTATTTGTAAATAAAGTTTAATGTCGAAAAAACAATTCTAACGTCGTTAATTAGTTTCTTCGCACTAAAATTACATAACATACTAAAGTGGAGCGTTATTTTTAAACTAAAAGTTTTCCATATATAAATTCATTTGTTAACTTGACTGAAAATGTAATGTTCAACATATTATAGGAGACACACTATACTTAAAAATAATGCATAAAATTAAAACAACATTAAATAATAACCTACATCATTGCCCACTAGTTTAACATAACATTCCATTGCTTTTGAACCAATAGAATTTGAACGAAAGATCATTGACTCTTTTGCTGAAATTTCAATATATATATATACACCTTGTAAAAACGACCAAAACAAAATCAATAAAAATAACAAGTATTGCACACTGTATCAAAACACTTACAGTTCACATTATGCAGATCGGCCTGGAGTACATTTTTGAAAAAATCGGCAATCGATAAATCGGGTGATTTTTCAAAAATATTCACAAAACAAGTAGCCCATTCCTGTTTTTGTTTGGCACTCAATTTGGATTCGAGGCATTTAATCAAGGTCATATAATGGGTTTTTAAAAACTTTAATTTTGAGAAAAATAATATTTAATATAAAATTAGCATGTAGCATATAACAGGAACAAATCCTAAATTTACAAATATTGCCTGCATAAAACTGACTGTAACTAAATGCAGTTAACGTGTATATCATTATTCATATATATATTTTTTTAAACTACTCGTTAATTGTTTTCGTATTTTGTACAAACAGTTTCTGTATTACACATAAATTGCCACTCGCTTTATTCATCTTCAAGTTACATTTAATCTAATGCACAAATCTCCCGTCTTCAATTTTTCACGTAATGCAATTTAAAAATGTAGCAAAAGTACTATTCTCACAATGTATTTCAAGCTACAAATAAATTGATTTGTCCTTATCTGATAAACTTGAATTTGTGTGTGGTATATGGATAATTAATTAAAATGATAAAATCAGCTTTCCTATTTACTAGTAGCGTCATAACTAAATAGTAAATAATCAAAAACAATCAAAGTAATTCGTAGACATAAATTAAAATGATACATCAATGTTTAACAAAAAATCTAATATACCGACCACACATTTTTAGTCTCTTAAGCAAACTTCAGTCATTAGACCATAATGGGATACAGTAATGTAAACAAACCATAACAAAAATGCTTAAAAACTCCATCTTTCAAAAAATCATTCAAATGTAGTAGAATGTTGATCTACCCACCTGTTTCAACTCGTCATAATAATTCAACGGCAATACATCCATTGTCTGATAATAAATCTTCAATCGCAATTGCAAACTCAAGTTGTCTGATAATATAAACGCAGAATTGGCAGATTGAGAATTGGGTGTAGGACATGAACTCGAAGAAGATCTGGTACTGTCACATCCACTGTTTGGCAACGAATTTTCGCCTAGCGGTTCTTTCATTGCAGCCACCATTTTGATGGAAGTCAAAGCTCCAGTCTCGCCCACAGTCCACGAATTCTTCTTCTTGTTTTTGCCAAACAAATTGTACGAATTCGGTACAGACGACCTTGTTGAAGGTTCATCCACGCCCTGTTTGCAATTCGATGCAGATGATCCAGTGGAAGCAACGGTGTTTATCGTTTGGCGAAAGCAACTGGCTGCCGACGACTGTTTTCGAAAGCGACTTTTATCGACCAATTGGCCTTGATCTGGACAATTTGAAGAAATGCCAAAGTCGCAGCCGAAGCCGTCTTCAATGCGAACATTCTGAAACGTAGATTGGGGATCTTGCATTGCGAACCACTGTTGGATATCGATGAGATGGGGTTGGTTGACTTCCATCAGTGTATCGGTTAGGGGAACGGTAATATACGCTTTTGGTTTTTTAAAAAAAGCGACAAAACAATAAGATACAAAGAATTACTTATTTTATTCCTTATTTTAAAAAACATATTCAGCAATGTTTTACCACCAAATATTCAACTAATTACAAATAACGGAAACAGATATATTTGTATAAAACCATGTTATGTTTTTCAAAAAGTCAACTTGTGTAATATGTTAAAAATAATGTTTTAGTTTAAAAATATAAATTTATGTATTCTAAAAACAAACAAATTTTTTTTCTTGCCACGGATTTTATTATATACGGTGGTTTTGCAAAACAGCTTACCAATAGTACGTGTACCTGCATTTTTACTTTTCCATTGCCAAAAATGATTCAAAATAAATAAAACTTAATTATTTTTGAAATATAAACATTATAAACAATTTTTATTTATTCCGTAATCCCAACTTTTAGTTAATACTAGTTATTTAAAATAAAATCCGTAATTATAACAACTAATTTTTAAAAAATTAAAAAATTGTTAAATAAAGGCGTATGGTTAAATTAAAAAACTCCAATAAAAATAGTCGTAAAATGTACCAAAATTCTATTTTCTTATCTAAAACTTTAATTTCGTTCTAGAATATGTTCTACCAGATAAGATAACAGATAAACGTTTTAAAACTTCGCAGGTTCCTTTGACACCAGCAAAAATACCTTTTCATATAAATAAAATTGCTAATCTTAAACTTTGATGCTTCTTCTTGGAATATATATATATATATATATATATATACCACAAAAAATTATAACAGTATTAATCTAAATTAATTTGTTATATCCGATTGTTTTTTGTTGTAAAAATAAATGTTAAAAATCAAAAATAATGTAAAGTACTTAATAATTGCTTTATTTCTAAGTGAATACACTTAGAAATACTTATTTAAAAAATTTAAAAGCTACTTCTATTAAAACAAAATTATTAAATGCAATTTACGCTTTTTTATAATAAATAATTGATTATTAATTTATATGCATAAAATCATTATTTAAAAATACATTTTAATATTCTGAGTTGATGTTTCTACAACATAATTTAACGTTGTTGTTACCTAATAACAAAAATTTAAATTAAAAAATTAACTTATGTTAAAAACTAATTATTTAATTATTTTTTAATATTGTTTTTTTAATATACATTTTTAAAATATGATTGCTATTTTAAAATGTTTCCATAGAGATATATATTTCCTAATTTAAAATCTGATTTTACCTTATAATCAAGTCTCAAAATGTTGCTTTGGTTTTTAATTTAAAATATTGATTTCTTGTTAAATTTAAGTTAAAAATTAATATTTGCAATAAAGTTGAAATTAAAAATGCAGTATATCTTGTTAAAATGATTTAAAAAATTACATTGTTTCTAATAATATTTTGGATATTTTCTTAAAAATAATAAAAACTTATTTTTTGTTTGCAAAAAAATTATTGTGTAACTTAACAATAAAATACACTAGTTTTTTAAATTATAAAATATAATTAAAATGAATTTAATTACTTGCTACTTAAGAGCAGAAATTATAATATGCTTTGACTTTTTAATCACAGAAAGTTTAGTTAATTTTTTATTCTGAAAAGGAAGTACTAAAAGTATATTTTATAATAGTAAAATGAAAATATTTTAACTATTAATTAATTTTAATTGTAGCTGATTAAACACTGGCTTAAAAGGATTACTATATTGCATAATAAAGTAAGTTACTGTGCATAAAGTATTTTGTATAAATTTGAAATTTTACGGTTAGAAGAACATATTCAAGCAACAAATATTAAATTGGCTTTATAAAAAGTATTGAATAACCCTTATATAAAAATTTATATTAATATTTTGAAGCTAAAATGTATTTTATTTATGCCAAAATTACAATTGCTTATTAAAGTTATAATTTGTATTGTAATCTCACAAAATTAATTGCAATTGTATTTAAATTTATTTTGCTTACATAAAAAGCTTACTTTAAACATAGTACGGGCTAAAATAAGATCAATTATATATTTGGAAATTGCCATTAAATAGTTCTAATATTAATGATATTTATTCTGTTTTTTATAAAATAAAACTTAACATGTATAAGCATATTTAAACCAAAAAGTTATTTATCCAAATCAATTTAAAAAAAATTTCGATTACATAAAACTATATCAACATTTTAACCAAGAGCATACCAAAACACCTAAGCCAAGTAGTAAGAAATATAAGTCATTACATTTCTTATTTAGTATTTTATAATAAATTATACAAAAAAACAATTTAGTAACCGTAAAAACTGGATACATTTTGCCTTTTTAAAACATTTGACGTTATATTTTATGTTTATAATTTTACTCAATCTTAAATTACGAGTCAGTTAAAATTTTATGTAATTTTTTATTTATTAATAGTATTAAGTACTTTATAATTAAGATGATGTTTTTTGTATGTTATTTGATAGCTGAAAATGTTTTAGTTAAATAATCACTTCTTATGCAGCATTTGTTGTAATGGCTATATATATATATATATATATATATATATATATATATATAAACAGCGGAAATGTGAAATAAAATAAACTTAACTGCAAATTTACATAGACAACCCTGCTGTTTAATAATTGTTTTTAGCAAACTAACTAATTAAACATTCAATCCTATCTATCTCCATTTTAGGCCATCTTTTCCAAATGTTATTCCATGCACTGTGTTAGTCACTGCGTCTTGTTTTCGTAATACCAAAAAAATAATTAAGCCGTTTGAAATAGTGCACAGGCATAAAAAACATTAACGCACAGTTTACTCGTAAACAAACAAACAAAAACAAAAATAAAACAAAATAAAATAAAATATTACCTATGCCAATTTAAAAAAAAACGAAAATTACATTGAATGAATATTGTTTATACCGATTAATTAGATAAGTTGAATTTATTCAAAATGTACTTTTTAAGCTGGGCATACGCGTGCGTTCACATAATTTGGCAAACGGTGATTTATACAACACCAATTTCACAAATTAAAATGATCATGGTTAGATAATAATGTTAAACATGCATCCCAAATCATCAAGATATATTTTAACAGTAGTTATTTAAATTCCAAACAAAAATAACAAAAGACGTAAACTGTGAGATGAATTCATTTCTATATTCTCTTCAGTCACAAACATATAAAGAATCAGTATATATATATATAAAATTATATGATGTAATTAACTTAACATTTATAACTATACATACATACACATATGCAACATGCATATGTTAAGTCCACGTTAAATTTAATGAAGTTACAAATTGTTTTTGTGCACACAAGATAGGTTTTAGTGTGCGGATGTACACAGATTCAAGAGAATATACGAAATGAATTCATCTCACAGTTTACGTCTTTTGTTATTTTTGTTTGGAATTATAAAGGGAACCCAATGCTTTAAAAGTTATTTAAATGTTTACAGAAAAACATTTTTTACGTGTTATTATTATTATTATTATTATTATTGAATTAAGCATTAATACATTAGTAGCTGAAAGTTGTAAAGACAAAATAAATAAAAATAAATCGAGTCATAATAAAGTGGAAAGGGGTATATCTATAAAGCCTCTTTACAATTCATTCACTTCACGTCCGGAGGAACAGGGCAGCCAGTTCTCTAAAAATGTTTCAAGTTGAAACTTACGAATAAGCAGTGTCCAATATGATCGTGCACCATTTTGTAGGAAAATGATAGTTGGTTGATGGTCATCCAGTTGTGATGTCACATATTCAGACAAGTGTATTCCATTCATTACCTTTTCAATATTAAAATTACAATAAGACCTTAAGGAAACCCTCTAGGTTAAGGAAAAAAACTCGTAAGTAGAAATGTGTATTCATTTACTACTTCAACACCTATATATAAAAAGCTCAATTCTATTTGATTTAAAAATAATTAATATTTTGAATAAAAGAGGAGAGTTTGAACGACCAATTTGAATAAATTGTTTCTCTTTTGGAAAATAGTGTTGCAGTTACTCTACGACGTGATCGTATGTTTCTAGTTGTTCAATAATGTATAACTTATACTATCGGGTTCAACTAATCTACTTGCTTTGCAACTGTTTGTTAATTTTCAAGGATTAAAGCTGACTATAAATGTTTGACAATTTTTTATTGACTAGTTAAACTCTGATATGATCAAGTTGTTTTTAGAAAGATAATTATTCAATTTGTGAGCATCCGTCCTCATTTGATTCATGTTAGGTTTATTATCTATATTTTTCAAAACAGGTTTATAAATAAAACTGTTTAGGTCCTCAATTTGTTACATTTTGAGATTAATGAAAATGACAACATTGTTTATCATCCAATTCTAGTCTAGTGGTACAGTGCTAGACTCGAACTTGGGTAAGCATGGGTTCAGGTACTACCGGACTCTCCCACGCTTAGGTTCGCTAAATATCCACTTGCTAAAAATGTTTCTTGTAAAAAATTCAAGCAATAACAACAGAATACATTAATAAATAAAAAGGGTGTTTTTATATTGTACGTAAAATGAGCGGTAGTTTTATTAAAACCGAAATTGTTATATATATATATATATATATATATATATAATGAGTGCTGAATTTAGTAATGGTATTCTGAAAGTAAATGTGTCAATGATTTGCTGATTGGTTGACAGTAATTTGATTGAAACAATTATTTGAATATATTTTTAAAAGTAAACTCACTATTGAATGGTTGGATGATAAAAAGAAAAGAAATGGGTTAAAACTAAAATAGAGCATCCATAAAAATGTACTCTCGTTATATTTGAAATCGTATAGAAAAATGAATTAAATTTGTAATTTGCTACTCAAAAACAACTGCCAACTGGAAAATCAATTTTTTGTTTTGTCTACAAAATCTTTCCAAAGAAAATATTTATGAATTAATTTTATGTCCAACATAAATAGTCAAAATGGGTTTGAAAAAGTATTTTTAAAAACAAATTTCAGAAACAAAATTATTAATAATTAATGAATTGCGCCGGTTTGTTTGTTTTTTCGAAAATTAATAAAAAAGTTTATTTTATATAACTAACAATATTGTATATTATTATTATTATTATTATTATTATTATTATTATCAGTTATCATTAGCTAGTAATGTGGTCACCTATTCATTATTTCTATATCTGTACACCGTGTTAAACGTTGAGCTCCAATGGCTTTGTAAGCATAACAAACGTAGGAGAATAACAAAGTTCCGTGACTGGTTAACGGCATCCTACTGACGGTACCACTGTCCACAAACATTAACTAGGCAGCCTGATTGTTTTGTGAAGATTATTCCCTTTATCCCAACGGCTACAAATAGTATGCGTATACCTTAAAATACCTTTTTTATGTTTATTACTTTGAATGTTTTACTGGAAACCTCTCTCAGCAGTGGATATTTTAGCGAAGCCGAACGTGGGCCCGCATTTTAGTGCCAGCGGTGAGATTCGAACCCATGCCCACCAAGGTCCAAATCGAGCGCTGTACCGCCAGACCACCCCGGGTGTATGCTTGCACTCGTCCAACGAATGAATAAAAGCCCAGTTATACTGCTGTGAACCCGGTATCTACTATATTAGTTTAGGTGCTCGGCTGCACCTACTCCAAAATGCACCACGTGGAACTGTGACAGTTAAAAATATCATCATTATTAGAAATCGGAATTTAATAGACATTACTAAAATCCTCAGAATTATTAACATTTTCAAACGTGTAGCTTTAAATTTCATCTCAATAAAGAGTTTAAGAAAAGTTATAAACATTTTTAACGTTAACGTAAAATGTTACCGTAAAAACAATAACAGTCTTGCTGTTCTATTTTGTTAGATAGAACAGCTTGCACATATTTAATGTGTAGCATGTTTAAAAAGATTGCAAATAATTTTTTCTATTGTTTTGCTTTAACTATCCTAGTGTTTATTGACCTGAATAAATTATAGTTAAACCTAATATATAACATAGAGATAGATAGATAATACGGGTGACTGGAATTTTTTTAATGTTCTTTACATTTCTAGTAATGTTTGTTAAAAATAAAATTGCATGTTTGCATGTTGAAGGACAGTTGGTTGTCAATAGTGATGTGATAAACGTATTTTAGTAATGCAAACAAAGTCAAAGGAATTAGAAACAAACAATGTATTGCAACGAAATCCTTGTTTCTAATTCAAAAAACAACCTATGGCTTCAATTAAATTTTTGAAAACTTACTTCTTAAACTGCAATCATGAGTTTTACTAAAGTATCTAAGCCAATAACCATAATAAAAATAAAAATAATAATAATAATAATAATAACAATAATCCGTACAACATACATATTGCAATGCTGTTACTTTAGTTACATTTAGACTACTTAAAAAATTTAAGAAAATAAAGAATTTGAAATTGTTTTTTCCCGATTCATTAACTAATTGTGGAAAAGTTAAAAATAAATTAATTAGATGTTTGAAAAACACCACAATTCCAATTTTCATTTTATAGACACCAAATTAAAATTTAAATGTTTTTAATTTCAATTCAATGTTGAATACTAAATTGAAAAATGTTAAACACTAAAACATTAACACTGTATCCAAATTACAAACAGCACACAAAATTCAAGTTTTTGTTTTAATTCGATCATTAAAAATCAATAAAGTTTGAAATTAATTAGGTCTACATTTGATTCAAAATCAGCAAAAACACAACCGAATTGGTTGGGTTTTAAAAAGTGCACATGGTGCTAAAACAGGAACAAAAAAGTCAATATTCGTGTGTACTGTTCAACAAAGTGATTTGTATTAAATCCTACATCCAATTAGCCACAGAAAATGATATTTATTTTGTTAGTTTTGTAAATAAAACTTTTAAAACTTTTAAAACAATTTTAATGTTACAAAAATTGCCTATTGTTGTACACTATTTTGAAACCATTGGACGGCAAAGCACTCTGGTATCTGTATTGTTTGAACTATGAAATGGAGGCAATAAAGTTTTAACCAACTGTTGTATATCCAGTCCATTCAGAGACCATAATGATGTTAGTTGTCCAATTGAAACAAAAGACGTGATGCTGAAGTGTAAGTTCTCTTAAATTGCCTAATCCGAAAACCAAAACGCTAAACCCTCTTTTAATTGCAACAATTTGTGGTCCAACACTCGACTCAAACCTGGATAGGCATTCCACGACTGACACTAAATTGCAGGCCCTATTTCAACTTTGCCAAAGTGTTCACTTGCTAAAAAATGTTGATTATCAAGCATTAAATTAATTGAAATAATGATTATCATGACTACAGTTACAATTACTGATATCACGTTCAGCATAAAAAATATTCTGATTTATTTAAAAACATACTAAATGTAAAATTGTTTTAAAAGATTGCAAAGCAACTTACCTACAAATTGATTTTGGCATTTATTTTGGTCGCGTTTACTTTTCGCTTTTATTGAACCGGCTTGTCTATACAAATTGATGGTCAGTATGGATATGGGCGGAAGATTACTAAAGTAAAACAAAAATATTTTTCTCTTATATAATCAACAAATATATTTTTAATTCAAACAAAATGTCGTATTCTTTGTTTAAAAACGTTTATTGACTAAGCTTCAATCAAACCGATGTAAATAAGTCAAAGAAAATATAGACTACTCATAAGTAACTACAATGTTTTTTGTTTCAGAAAACCAAATTCATTGTTTTAATGTTCGACTAATTAATGCAAATCTGATTTTTTTAATACCTACATAAATTTTGTTTTTTTCAAAAAAAAATTAAACTAAACTATAAAATGAAAATATGACTTACTTCAATTCAAATTGTTCACCCCAAAACACAGTTCCGTCTGATAATTTGCTTGTAGTTCGTGCATACAATGTCCTATCTAGACGTATTTCACAAAAATATCTACAATAACAATAATTATATAGTTGTTTTATGTGGTTTTTATGTAAATACTTTCCAATTTTAATAATAAACACAACTGTAAGTGCATGTTTAAAATTAAACAGACAATAATAAAATTAGTTAATGATATTATTACTTCTTCATTGTTTCCGAGTTTATTTTAGATAAAATATAGAATTTTTTATAGCATTGCCAAAACCACCTATTAAATTCTATATCAAATGACTACATTCATATACATTGAATTATATTTCCAGTACCTTAAGAATATGCTGTGGAAGCTCAATCATCATTGCAGTACAGTCAATCCTAGTCTACTTCAGTCCATGTTTAAAATGAGCCAAGTGAAGGTTTGATAATCAGTAATATTACTGTTATTGCAGCTAAAAACTATGTACATACATGAGCGTTTTCTAACCCTTCATAATCATCGGCATTCCTAAATAAATGAAGATGGGCCACTTAAAAAATTACTTGCTACAATTTGATAAAAAATCACTCACTTAATATAATTTTACAATCTGTTATACAATAAACGTTTCTTAAATATCTTAATATAGTACTTAAAAAATATAAAAACGTACTAAAAACAT
Source organism: Cardicola forsteri (assembly GCA_025895645.1). NCBI lineage: Eukaryota > Metazoa > Platyhelminthes > Trematoda > Strigeidida > Aporocotylidae > Cardicola > Cardicola forsteri. The sequence goes on from JAKXYG010000440.1 coordinate 30,724, forward strand.
TTTTCAAAATATTGAAATTGTGTTCAATATTTCAAACTATTTTGTATAAATTTGTGAATGAGCTCCATTAAAATGTACGTAACTATTTGCTTATTGTATACGAATATCATACTCTAACACAAAATTAGTGTTTTACGTCAAACTTTATGTAGAAATACATTTATTATAAATAATGTGGCGTGATACAACTATCATGCCATTGCCATCAGGCTACCCAACCCGAAATAGTAAAACACATGGGAGGTTGGTCATAAAATCTAACCCTAAACTCAGCAATTAGTTTGGCTCACATTTTTAACTTGTTGTGAAAGGATACTTATTCGTTCATATTTGTATAACAGAATACAAAAACCAAAAAATTATTATTATTATTATTATTATTGCTTGAGAGCTTTGTGAGAAACATTACTCATCGGTATTTGAAATCAATGGTGATATACAAATCCATACCCAACACTCAAGTTCAAGTCTGGTGCTGTACCAACAAAGCGTTGAAATAATCGTCAACCAATGTAAATTCTTACCTTTTACACTTTTCAACACATTAAGTGAAACCATTACTAAAAATTATTTTTTAACAAGTTTTAATATTATTTTAGCCGAATTATTTTCTAAATAAATTATATGAATTAAAAAATCTTTCTAAAATGTCATCTAATTATCATTTGGATAAGGCAAACAGTTAACGATGTATTTCTAAAGTCATCATTAACAATGTGCAAATCGCCTTCTTATTTCAAACCCTTTCATTATACAAATATACCAGTGTGTCCAATATATATATATATATATATATATATATTTACATTAACAATTAGTCCATTAGTCATGACCATCAGCTCTTTGTTCCTATTTCCAACCTGATTAAAAAAGCATCATTTATTCTGTTTATTCAACGAATCTTGACGGTTGACCAATATAATTACAGTGAGATAAAGAAGAACGAGATTCCAGTTAGAAGACACTAAACACAACGTCACTTCTTAATGAGTATATGGGTATATATGTGTGCGTGTGTATGTTTGTGGAAGTGCACATAATAATAAAACATCAATAAGATGAAAATTATTAAGCTTCCTTAATATATATATATATATATATATATATATATATATATATATATATATTCATCTTTTCATTTAGTTGGTGATGTAGTCACTTCTTCATTGTTTTCTATAATTGTACAGCATATTAAGCGATCGACTTCGATGGCTTGATAAGTGTAGCAAACGTAGAAAAATAAGGAAATTCCTTGGCTGGTAGACGATGCCACTTTATTCGAAAATTGACGAGGCAACCTGTTTTTTGTCAGGGTTGTATCCACTGGCTTAATGACTACATATGGTACACATATGCCTTAAGATACGTTTTAAGTACTGTCGGTCTATGCTTGCCAAAGCGGAAGCCTAGGTAAACCACTTTACACTTAATCCCCACTGTGTTAGTATAAGTGCTTTGGTCCAGACTGCCCTACGTGAAGGAATAGTCAATAATATCACCGTCATTAGAACTTGAAACTTTGTTAGCTTTATTCAAATTCTCAGGATCATTAGCAAAGCTGTCTGTTTGGCAAGTTGATACAACATCTAATACTTTACAATTACATACATTTTAAATGTACAAGTGAATTTTATATATATATATATATATATATATATATATATATATATATATATATATATATATATATATATATATATATAAGGTGTTTTATTTCACTTATATTTTACACTAAATTTAGGTAAAGTAGCAACCTTATACAAATGTCCATAGCAATGTGAAAGTTTCAAATTACATGATGCTTGCCAAGTCAAATCAATAGTTAACAGGTTTCATAATGCACAACAATAGTCCCATTTTAACGGAACAAGGTATAGTAAAACAATTAATCAATGTTCCGTAAATTGTTGTAATATAAACAGTGAATCGGGTGGTACAGCGCTTGATTCGAACTTGAGTGAGTATAGGTTTGAATACCACCGCCAGGACTAAATGTGGAGGCTCCCTTTTGGGTTCGTTAAGTTTCCCGTCAAACGTTAAAGCAGTAACAAACAAATAAACGTATAAATAAATAATATAACCTTATTTGTTGACCAACTTAAAGGTTAATATGCGGAATATTTGTGTACAATTACCGCTTACATAAATAAATTACTTTTTAAAAAATGTTGGGTATTTTTGATTTTGTAATGAAATTTTAGAAAAAGATCTTAAAAAAAGCAATAGTTTGTCAAAAAAAAGCGGATTGATTAGAGTATATTACATGTACGCGCACGTCTATCCATAAGTTAAGTCATACGTTAAATTGTAAAAAATAAAATTTCATCTCTAATGCAATTGAATAAAAAACATCACAAACTGTCAAATGCAGATACATATCTACTTAAATCAACAGAAAAAGATTTTTAATGTAAAAAAAATGTGACTTTTAACAAAAATATATTCAACATAACATTTGAAATTAAATAACTAAACAGTGTTTTAAATTATTTCAAAAAACAAATTTAAATAACGGTAAATGTGCACATTTAAATAAATTAAATATTGGCACAGTTCCAAAAGTTGTTTTTAATGAAGTTGTTTACACGGCAAAGGATAACGAACAGTCTAATCATAATTTATTAAAGTCCTGTAGTGTGGAATAAAAGCCATGCTAGATGTAGAAGTCCCTATTCCGCATATGGTCAGTTTAGTTTTAGGTAAGTTTTTTGAAAACAAGGAATATGATATTAGTCAGTGCTTACTGCACAACCAACTGCCTGCACTCATCAACGTGTTCTAAGTCAACTTGCGACATTAGCTCAAAACGTTTCAGAAGTTGCACCTCATAGATTTGCGGTTCGCTTCATTCACTTCCATCCTAGCTACGTCAATCGATCAAATGTTAAATCTTGTCAGTTTAAATAAAGAAAACATAAACAATACAAACGGGGTTAAAACTATAATTGTGAGTAAAGTGTACACCATGGAGTTCAACACCATGTATTCAACATATTAAAAAAGCCAAAACCAAGAATCTACAATTCAGATAATGTTTAAAATGAAGTAGTACAATGGACTACGTAGGCAGAGTCGTGTTGTGCTAGTCAGGATTACTAATTGTAAGTCATCTCGTTTAACTACACTGAACGTTCACTTACTGGAAATTGCTTTTATAAGACATACAAGCACCAAAAATCATTAAAAATACTGTAGTACAGGCATTCAACCATAAATTACCGTACCTATCACAACTAATAAAGTGACACAAACTAATATGACATCATTTTTAACTTTTATAATTCAAAACACATTAAAAAATATATGTTGGCAATTTCACAATGAAAGTTAACGTATATTTTCAATAAACTGATTAACAATTTTATGTTGGATAATAGTAGTAACTAATTGAAAACATATTTGTGTACAAGGCAGATATAAATTGTACATTTACTTGTGCGTGTGTGTGTTCATTGTCAAACATGACCAGTTAATTTTGGTTTAGTACAGCCACACGATAGCATGTCATCACATCACTTGATAATCACAATTACAAATTTCAAACACAAATCTACTTTATACAAATGTGTAAATCCATAAACAATGTTTTCCCCTCGTGTATGTACACGTATGAATAAAACGTGTAATTAGAACGGAAACATTTCTATTTACATTTTGTAACAGTTTACATATTTTTATCAATAATTTTTGAACTTTCTATTAATTTATAAAACTCAAATAAAGCAAAACTCAAATTTAAAGCAGCGCTTTTTTATTGGTTGCTTGAGTGTTCCACAAGAAACCTTTCTAAGCAAATGGACATTTAGCAAAGCCAAACCATAGCCTGCATTTAGTATCATTGGTGAGACTCAACATTGTAACTATCCAAACACCACCAATAGTTGGAATAATCATTTATTCTCTTTTTTATAGAACTTGGTTGGGGTTGCTTTGAATTTCTCACAAATCAACAATTATTACATTTCCAAGGCGTGTTTACATATAAAATTGCAAATGTGTAACTCTAAATAAGGTTGCCAAACATCAATATTCTTTTGTAACCTTTTAATTAAATGAAAGGCATGTGTTTTTCCTGCTGTGTGTTGATTATTATTTTTCTACTTAAAAGAATGGAAAAACCGAAATTCGGGGAACAGGATCTTTAAAATATGATTTATTGGAAAGCGCACTAATGTGCAAGTAGAAAAAAGGAATTGGTTCTATCAATAATAATAATAAACATTCTAATAAACTGTTCAAATATAGATTAACCGCTTAAGTGTTTATACACTTTACAAAACACACTCAATAGTATTGTAACTTTTTAAATCAACACACAAACATCCCTCATTTTTTAAATCGATAATTTGACCTAAACACGGGTAGGGTTGGAAATCTTAATATTAAACTCATCGATCTGCAGGTTCAGAGTTTTAATCAATGAATCATGTCTACACCCAAAATGCCTACTAATTAGTGTTTGTAAGGCTCGACGTTTATATAACTGCAACGTTCCAAACGCCTTCTGTCAAGACGAAAAATTGTGAACCGAATTGGACAAGCTGGTCATGCATTTTTTGTATAATTTATAGTTCATAACGTGGTCAAACTAGAATAGTGCCCTCTTGAACGTTTTTGTTTTTCCCCAATATGCACTCATTTTCCCTATCGAAAAACACTCATCAAATAATGTATCGACCTAAGTGGTAAGTATGTGCTAATGGGTTTAAAGTGAGTAGATATTAGCTTAGGATAATATAGAAGCACCTAACAGAACTAAAATCGATAGACAAACGAATAAGGAAATAACAACAGTATTTTAAATCATCAATCAAATAAAAATATTATCAATTATCAAATAACTCATTTTTATAATTAATAAATAAACATTCTTTGTTAGTAAACAAATGTGACCTTAGCATGATTATTGATTTTAGATTATAAGTGCATAAGGTTGAATACAATTTCTAAATTTTGTTTAAAATGTCAACTAATAACATGCTTATTATTTATTTATTTTATTTATTTATGTTCTCTATTTTGAATGTTTTACGGGAAACATCTTTCAGCAGTGGACATTTTAGCAAAGACGAACGTGGCCCGCAGTTTAGTGCCGGTGGTGGGATTTAAACCCATGCCCACCCATGTCCAAATCGAGCGCTGTACTGCTAGACCCACCCGACAGTACCGTTTCATTTTAATAAATATATATCAAAGCCGTTAGTATATAATGGTAAAACGTAAAATTTATTTTTAAAATTCTTACTTTAATTACAACATATGCATACAAAACATACAGAAGCGATATGTGTCCAATTAACCTGATTATACTCAATAAATTAATTCTATTCATCAATTAAATAGGTTTAGTTCATGTATACAATTCCTTTTTGTAAAGTAAAGTTTTAAAATATTGTTTATTCCCAGGTTTATTGCTTGAATGTTTTACTGAAATCATTTTTTTACTATTGTTCATTTGGTATGTGCAGTACCGGCAGAGACAATCAAATTTATTCTTACTTACTGTGCCAACCTCGTGCTTCAACACTTTCAGAAAAATACATCTAGCACACGAATGCATCTGAAGTACAATATTTTCCTTTCCTCTAACTCACAATTCAAATTGAAACAACAGACAAATGGCAAAAGAATTTAATTACATTTTGGCTTATTACTTAAATGTTCAAGTATGTAGATATTTTAGAAAAGCTATTCTGGCATTCAGTACCGTCGAGAGTGTTCAAATTTAACGCATATCTGACACTTGAAAGCATTTTATCGCCAAATATGACAATAATAATAAAGTGATCAATACACAATTTGAAATAGGTTATCATCATTTGGGACTAAAAAATCTATCAAACAAAATTTCATATTTTGCAATTACATTTTAACATTCAACCGTTTAAATAAAAATTTATTAATATTTTTTCGTTATCAAACTGAGTCGATTAAATCAAATAATTATCCGTTTTAAACAAGCACAAAAATTTTTAATTTTACATTAAACTTTATCTAAATTAATTGTTACAATGAAATGAATTGTTGCAATGTACAAAAAATTCATTGGAAATCAAAATGACACAATTGTGTATAATACGAAAATACATACAATTCGATCGAGCAATGGTTAACATTTCATGTATTTATAATCTAACAACAATCTTAAAATGGAATTATATTGAACAGAGAAACAATGTCAAAAAATTGTATTGCCATTTTATTTTTAAAACAAAAAACACTTACCGTCCTTTAAGTGAAACATTTTTAGCTTCCTGAACGGAAATGGACAAAGAAACATCTTTGTGACGTTCGTTTTCCAATTCTGGTTTGGCACGCCTATGCAAACTGCAAAATTAAGCAAAACGAAGCAAAAATTGAATTAACAAATGCAATTTTAGTTTTTCAATGTACAAATTATTCTATTACAATAGCATTAGACGTAATTTATTGTAGAAATGGTTTTTAAAAACATAACGATATTTTGGTCGTTAGATTGACATTAGCTAAATGTGTTCATTTGTTTTCATTCTCATAACATGCAAACGCTCCTAATTGACACAATTTTTAGATATTTTATTTACACTTGAATGCAAATTGTTTACGCTGTTTTTTATTTCACATTCCTATATCTATTTACCAAAATGAAGTTGTTAGTTATACAATTCAATGTTTTTACTTTTCCAACATGGGTTTCGAATGGTCCGTAATTGAATAAACATTCAATTATGTACATAGTATACGGTATTTATAAATGGTTCTTATTACTCATAAGTCATAATTGCCATAATTATGGTAAGGTAATCCCATCATTATTTATATATTCATACAGTATCATTTCCTGTCACGGTAAATATTAAATACTACTCATATACAGTAATAGTAGTTTTGTTTAAACATAATAACAAGAATATTATTTTTAATTTGTTGAATATAAACTATCAAAATTACTTAAATTTAAATGTGTTGTATGCTTGTTTAGAATAAGAGTCCAACTCATTTAGATATTATTACTAATCATATGTTATTAATATTGCTTTATTAATTAGTCATTTTTATTATCACTCTTTCCTTATACTTAAACATCAACTGTCATATTGAAATTAAAAGTATTGCTTTCTCATTTACCTTTAATATGTATATATATATATATATATATATAAGATTTTAAAAATTGATTTATTAGATTCTTTGTTTAATAAAATAACTAAACAAATATTGCTAAATTAAACAAAAACATTAATAAAAATAACACGCTGCACATATAATATGTTTACATTTAATAAATTATGATTGAAAAAAACTAATATTTGTTTGACACAAAAAGAAGACAAATTTGGAATAAACAAATATGGAATTTACAAAAAAAGAACAAAATTGAAAAGCAACTTAAATTTGTATTTATTCATAATGTGTCACAGTTGACGTAGTAGGCCATTGAAAATTATTGTTTTAATAAAAAAAAATAGAAATTTGTTGATTTTAAAAATATTGTACAATTTTTTTTAATTAACCTGAAACCAAAATATTAATTTTCCAAACTAAATTAATTGAATTATTGATGCTATTTATTAGATATATTATTGTTGTTGATATTGCTCTATACATGCTAGTTGAAAGAATATTTAACACGCTTGTGACACAATTGCCTGAAAAATACACGTATCCAGAGATTGGGTTTCCGTCATTAGCTTAAATGGATGTGTAGGTGAACATGATATTTGACCAATTCACTTCTTGATTGTATTGGTAATACATGGTAAAACAATATTCAATAAACTATAAATGTTAGTAAGAAATGCTTAAATGGTATCTCAATGTATCTATTTATCATATGTATCGGGTTAGGTTTGTAGACCTGTCAAGCGGAGTTAACCTCCAATTCTCCCGAAGAAGATTACCTCGACAATTCGTGTAAACACTGGCGTCGTTGGAAGAAAACGGTCTTCTGACCAAGAAACTTCATTTATCCTCCCAAGTTTAATTCGCATCCGACAACCTCTTCGTACAGGAACTCGGGGTAAAATGCGAACTTGGAACTAATGAGGAAGTGGCTCTACCACCAACTTTTGTTGTTTTCTTGTCAACATACCGACAACCTTGAAACCTGAGCATTCATTTAGTCCGCCATTGCTTATTGAGCAAAGCTTTATTGACAACTACCTTTTATCGCTAAGTGTCGTTCCATTATCCAACACGTGTAGATGATATAACTAGGGATTGGCCTCTTCTATCCAGCTTGCTATCCTATATCTAGTTAGGAACAAAAAGAGTCAAATCAAGACAAATAGAATTAATTTTAAATTTAAAAAATAACTCAAAACAAAACAAAGTTGTCGATCCCAACTAACAATCTGTAAACCCAAAATTGCATATTAGGTTCAATTGAAAATTGCTGAACTAATTTATAGGATGATACACTCGACGCACGATAAAAAGCATCAAGGCCACATTTATTTTATAATTAAATTTATCAAAACCAACCTACATATTTTGTGTTACATAAAATGAGCAAACTGCACATTTAAAAAAAAATCAAATTGAATTTTTAAAAACTATATATTATTTAACATTGTTCTATGTTAGCCAAACATCATTTAATTTTTAGCAATTCTTTAAAAGCATTTTCAAAATAAAATCCCACAAATTTAGTTTATAGTTTATTTTTATTCATGTCACTGTCAATCGCTCGATTATGTTTATTTTAGGATCGGCAATAGTCAATAAATTCGAATTGGAACATCTAATAACAGCCAAACGGCATTTATTATCCCCCATTTGTAATTAGACAACTTGGCAACATCATCGTTATTACATGTAGACAATAGACAGTTCAATGGTTCTAATCTAAACGTCACATGATCTAAAAGATTCAAATTTAAATGCAACTTTCTGTTTTACTTGGAACAATCAAACTTTATTAGTCCTTAAAAAGACTCGATATCACAGACTGTTGTAAGACCAGGACAAAATTATTGTGACAATTACATGTGAAATTTGAAAGATATGCACTACCGATAATTCCAAATAAGGATTAAACAGCAATACAGTGCTCCTGGTTATACTCAAACCAAGTGAATTTATTATTTAGTGATTCTGGAAATTCGAAGTAGTTTCAGAAGTATTATTATTACAACTACTTTGAATTGTTTGAATAAAAATTGCATACATTTTAAATAATTCGTTCTTATCAAAATATTAATAAATGAACATTAACTCAATATTTAAATCAAACAGCTTAAAGTTTAAATCTAAATACTGATTGTTTCGGCTTGGCAAATCTCACACTGCTATAGCCTTTGGATGAAGCTAGATAGAGATCTGTCAAACGTCCGAGCTGTCAGTGTATCCAAACCATATATACATATATATATATATATATATATATATATATATATATATATATATATATATATATACATATATATATATATATAGTCATATAATGCTTGGATGTTTACCGGAAAATATTCTTCAGCAAGTGTATGCTTTAGCAAACACAAACAAAAGCTTGCATTTAGTGTCGACGGGTGCATTCAAATCCATGTCCATCTAAATTCGAATCCATCACTCTGTGTGTGTATATGTGTGTGTGTGTGATGAATGTATTTTAATAGCTGTATCATAAAATAATTGTGTCAATACTGGGGTTACAATTTTAATAATATATGTAAGTAAAAAAATTATAATTCATAAATTGTTAGAAAACAGACCCTCTCTTATAAGACAGAAACAAATTCAACTTTTAAATAATTATTCACCATGTGTTACTAAATGCATGCAGTGAAGAAGCTTCATGTAGGTAAGCTCCCTTTCCTATGTACATTAAATAAAAAAATATTTTCATTAGTACACAAATACAAGCACATGCTATTGATCTGATCTGAACAACGATCGATATACCCAAGTAAACCGATACAGATATTATGATAAAATTCCGAAAAACAACCACAACCATGAATAATATAAGACTTTACAAAATGTCCTACATTGCAGACAGAAGAAAGTTGAAAATATTTTCCAGAAAAGAAAACAAATTTTGGCGAAACAGTAATTCAAAAATTTTTTTAATTCAATCTTCATACAAATAAAATTTACTAAACAATAATAAAAGAACAAAATACTTAATTTAATTTTTAAAAATTTATCCAATATAAAAGGAAATTTATTCGTTATGAAAACTTAAAAGTTAATCAAAAAAGTGGCTTATTGATAGCAACTTATTAGTTAAAAATAAAGTTAATTCCGATTTAAAAAACAAAAGTAAATATTAACCAGTTATTCAGAAATTCAGTCGACTAATTGAAGTTAGAATAATAAATATAATTTGATAACAGCGTAAACTGAACAACAATCTACAGTATAAACTAAGAGTAGCTTGACTGTACTTTTTATTTTCAATAATTTCAAAACTAGACTAATATACCGACAAGCATCAGTTTAATTTCTTTTTGTGGAATCCCCGTTAAATGGTTATCTGCCGAAAAACGTTTCCCGACAAAACATTCAACCAATACATTCGAAAAAAATGTACCACATATTACAAAGTTCCAGGAATCAAATTGATAATTTACAGTAATATCTAATTCCTAGCACAAAACGGGTTTTTAATAACTTTATCGTAAGCATTTTACTGTCTCGTTGTGATGCATCCAAGTGTTGATAAATTGGAGACCCACATTATAGTAACGATGATAAAATCAAACTCCTACCCTGACAACGTAGCCACGTGGATTACTCTTTTATTCACAACTCTATAACAAATGACATCCAGTGTTTCTACCAATAAATCAATATTCATCTGATGCCAGTAGATTGGTCTTAGATTTAGACATGTGTAAATGACTCACCATGACCTTAAATTGTATGAATCAAAAGATTTTTATAATAAACGAAATATGAAAACATTTTCATGAATAATAATTTATTAATTGGTTTTCAAGGGTGAAATATTATTATATTGTTTTGTTAAATAGGCTATAGTTTACACAAAGTTGCAATTGTTTTAAACTCTACACAATCCTATAATTAAATAAAATATACTAGATTCTTCTTTTTTACGTTATTGATTTTAAAGTTAAAAGATTTTTTTATTTTTTACATAATGAATTAAAATTTTGTATTAAAAATTATTTTGTCAATTAATGTTATCTTGTGCACGTGTGTTTGTTTATGTAAACATCAGGATTGAAAAATAATTATTATGTTTAAAATTAAAGCTACGTTATCATTTTGCTTAATTCATTTAGTTTTCATCTATATTTCATTTATATTTATCTTAGGCTGAACATGAATACAATTTGTTCAAAAACCCAAGTACATATTTCTGTTCATGAAAGGTCAATTAATAAATAAATTGATCAATTGTAATTAATGAAATTTTAAATTATTGTAGAATACTACATTTGTTAGTGATAATAGTCCGTACACTTACTGTAACATAAACCATAACATTATCACTAATAATTTTATATTAAATGCTTTGGATAATGCAGCATTCCATACAACTATATCTGAACCAACTCTAATGATGTAAATTTGTTTAAGAATTGAACAAAATGCAGTGTCCAAATTGATATTGCAGTCTCATTCGGAGACCAGGTCTGTAATAAACAAACCTTTATCTGAAAATATAAATACATTTAGTAAATTGTACGAAACGCCCTCCTATCAACTGGAAACTGTCCCAGCCGGCTAAATGTTGCCCAATATTACAAATAAATGACATAAACTGAATTAAACTAAATAGTAATTACGACCCCTCATAAAAGAAGGAAAAGCTGTAAAGGAGGAAGAAGAAGTAATTACGAATAGCATTATTATTATTATTATCATTATTATTATTATTATTATTATTTTATTTGTAGCAATTTAGAGCCTGAAACCCAAAAGCGTAAGCTACCCAATCAAAATTATTAATAATCATTTTGTTTTATTAAATTACAATTCACTAGAAGTAGGTTTGCATCAAAATACATTGAATTAATTTGTGCAAAAATAGTCTATTTGTCCATAGAACATTTAAAAAACAGTTTGTGTTTATTGATTTTAAGCTTTGAATATGCATCTAAAACATGAATCAATAATACTGTTCAAAGTAATAATTATTAAAAGTTTGTATAATATGTAAAAAATTGTTTTACAAGTGGAGCAAATAATGCTTTTGTATTAATAGAATGCTTAATTAGCTTTGCATACATTTCTAAAAATAATTTTTATTTTAATCAAAATAAAACAATGCCAACCAATAAAACTGTAATCATTAAATAATTTACGATAACTCCAAAGTTCTAATTACCGGAATTCGAATAAAAACCAATAATCAACAAACGATACACGATGAATTAGATTATAACTATCTACAAATCACGATTACCATCACTATTCAAAATAAATTCATTTTTATTAATTATTTGATCGTTATGTGTATAGTTCGTTAGTTATTACAAATTAATATGAGACCAAAATTGCTTAATAACCATGTAATAAATCAAAATGTTTTCATGCATTATATTCACATTGATAATTAGTATGCGTGTTTTTATCCAATATATATATATATATGCGAAAATCAAACAATAAAAGCCTAAATCAACCATTTATTTATTAAAAATAATTCATTCTAAATAAAAAATTATGCATTTAATTACCGATATATATGAGATGTAACTAACTGATAGGTGTACGTTTGCTACACATTTTATTCGATTTATATGAAACATGGGCAAACATAATACACAATATTTATTTAACCAAACATTAATATTGTTTTCAATCATTTGTAAATAAATTAATGTAGCCATAAATAGTAAGTTAAATTGACCAACCTCCACCTCTGTCTGTATAAAACTACCAAGTTTGTAGTGTCGCTATCTATTAAAAACAATTCCATCTATTTCAAAAAAACGTTTATTTAAAATTAAAATTACTTTTATTATTAATTCATTTTTGTGTGAGTTTGTGAGTATTTTCAATCAGATTCACCTGAATAATAAATCCACTTGGTTTCAGTCAACCAGTAGCCCTATACAGCTGTTTCATCCCTGTTTGGAATCATCAGCAGTACATACCATGTGTCACACATACACAAACTTAAACCCACGTCCTACCTTAAAGAAACTGAAAGGATATCGACTTCACATGAGTACGACTCAAAGTTCAATCACATATAAATTTCACTGAGTTATCTATTTGACTCGTACAAACACATAAACACTAGATCAATATTAAAATTTCTAAAACAACACTCAGTATTTTTAAGTCAATTTATGCCTTGAAAACAATCAATAAAAATATGTTGGTTACTTACATATATATGTATATGCATAGTATCACGATAGACCCTATTTCACAAGGAATGCCAACTACAATAGTAAATTTACAATTTGAATTTGATTCCAAAAGACACAAAATGTTGAAACAGCTGTTCTATTATATGTTATCTCATCAATTTATTTCATTTCAATCAAATACGAAAAACAAATCGACAAATCATAGTTAATAGCTTGAATTATTTTTAAAAATCAGTAAAATTTTAGCAATAACTAATAAACAAGTAAAAATTAATCAGTATCAACGTTTGTCTTAGAGTTACCTTAGGTTTTATTCCATTCCATAATAATAATAATAATAATAATAATAATAATAATAATAATAATAATAATAATAATAATAATAATAATAATAACAGCCGCACGTTTCAGATAAACAAGATCATTTTTGCAGCAACCTGTTAGTCAGCCTGTACTTCGACGGCTGAGGCCAAGCACGCACAGATCCTAATCTAAATATCTAAACGCACATCGTTGTTACAAACATACTACTTTTTAATCAAGAAACCGATAAAACAGATAACGTCGATCATTTTTGTAAAGACTGTTTACCAGTCAAAAATAATCATTATTTTTCTTTGTATAGAAAACATTCGTTTAAAATGTTTGTCAGCTTGGCAATAGTAAAAAGTGGCTGCTATTAACTAATCAATACAGTAACGCTACAGTTTGTTCCATTATTCACTATCTCTTGTCCTGACCTTGACGTTCGAGTTGCACTCAATGCAACTAAATGGCTTTAAAAATAATTTTAAATGTTTCATCAAACCATCTTTGACAAGGCTCGGAATAAAATTCAATGAATGTACGCAGGCCTTTATATTTGGGCATTATGTGCAAAAGTATCTATTAAAATCGCTCTTAAAATATGGGTATTTATTTTCTAACTAAAAGCAAAACTAACGCGATTATGAGAAAACATTACATGTGTGAATGTTAGAAAACAAACCAAACACTGCCAAAATCAACAAATAAAAACAATATTAACGAAGAATTTGTTAATAGAATCAATATTGTCTTTCTTTTAGCACGTAAATATGACGTGCAGTCGAAAAAAGACAATCGATCAGAAAATGTACTTCCCTAAATGATAGATATTTTTGTATTTTTTAACAAATTTTAAAATACCTTTGTCTTGAGTAATTGAACACAAATATATTTAGCGTTTTGTGGAGTTATATAGACTCCACCAAAAAGCCGGTCCCAAGTCCATTCGGGAATGAGAGCAAAATTAACAACCTGGCCTCTGTAAAAAATTAATATTATTAGAGAAAGAATAAGAGAATAGCATTTCTCTACGCCATTGCCAAAAAAGTGGAAGCACCATAATTTTAATAACACAGTTCGATAAAGTTCAAATATAAGTCCAACATTCTGTATACAAAATCTTCAAAGTCAATAATTCAATGTACAATCACTTTGTTACTTGATAAAGTAATGCCTAAGTTAATCAATCATTAAACAGGAAAATCGAAATCAAATCGAATGTTTCTTAAACAAACCATTCCATTTCAATAGTTTGGCTGCGTTTTTAATCCAACTGTGCCACTAGTTGGTCCTACAATGTGTGTTAATACTACCATGTTGTCTAAGCCCAGAAAGGTGATTGTCAACCTTGACCTCGATGTTAGTCGATTGGGCTCTTACTAATCATATATATGGCAAATATAACAACAATAATAATGATACATGTTTTTAAACATTTACCGTATCAGTACAATTTAATATTGTTTTTTATGGATGTACGTATATATATATATATATATATATATATATATATATATCGAAGTCTCTCTCCCATTCCGACATTTAAAATTACTTCTGTTATTGTCGTTAATACACTATTATTAAGTAGCATTTTTTCATTTGTTCCACACATTCAAAACACCAACCCCTTTTAGAAAATAATTGCTTCTGCAAATCCACATAGTCAAGTTTGGAAATAATACGAAAACCTTTTAAAGCGTCGTATAATTCACATTTAAAAAATATAAGTAATGAATCACGATACAGTTTTTCATATTTTAAACTGTATCAATCCCCCCAAAATACGTGTGTTTGTGTGAAAACATCCATTAGTCATTTTGGAATTATTTGCATAAAAACGACCCAAGTAACCATTATTTATTATTCAAAATATACTTTTCACTGCGTTATTATATACATCCATCCACACAGTCACATACACACATGTATACTATGACATCCCATTCTAAAATGTCTTCTTCCTTATCTCTCTTATTATCACATACAATTAGAAAAAATTATTTTTTTTTCAATATTACAAACTAGAAATTTGTTCATTTTTCTTTCTGATCTCGGAATTTTTTTTTAGGAATTTATGCTTTGGGCAAAGTAATAATTGTTTTGTTTGCTTAATTAAAAACAACATTTCACGAATGATGAAAAGAAAAATAGTAAATCATAATATTATTTATTCTATAGATATTTACCATTGTCTTTTGATAGATTTTTCATTAAACTGTCAGACGAATTGCTATTATTTACTTGTAAAAACAGCTATGTTGAAACTCTTGTCCTTGGAAAACCAACAATTGTTTTGTAGATTTACACTTAAGTATTTATTTTCAATTTAGTCTTTACTTCTTCAATGTTTTACGGGAAATATACTTAGGCAAGTAGATATCGAGTCCGCATTTGGCGTTAGCGGGCGGTCTGAATCGAACACACACTCGTCCAGTTTCGACTCTGGCGTTCTTCCATCTCTACCACTTCGGCACGAACTACTGTGGAGTCTGCCCACCGACAAAAACTGGGCCATTCCAAATCGAGGACCGTCTCAAGCTTCAGTCCGCTGGAGTGAGACGTGGCACAAGGAGTAAAGTTGCCGAACTTACAGAAATGTAATTTTGCCACCGTGCTTCGTTTGTCTGCCCTACATGTCTATTCATTTGCTAAAAATATTCCTTGTCCAATATTAGACCAATAAGTTAATAACGCTTCCAACAACTTGATAATTTTATAAAAGCGTAGAAGTAATTTTGTTTAATGTTTAAAATCAATTTACAAATATTTAACTCGTAATCTTCAATGTGTAATACATAGTGATGTATTATGAATACTCAAAGATGAAATACGTTGATTTTCTACAGAAAATCTGAATTCCGAACTGTGCAATAGTTAATTTTTGTCAACTACTGTGCATAGTAAATGTGGCTAGTTTTCTCAATGCACACGAACAATTTAGATAAGTTTGAGACAAAGCAGACAACGCTGGTGTTGTATTATTCATCAACAATATCTCCTCTATAATATACATCAAACATTTTCTTACATGTCACTTTTTTCATGCAACGACACCACCAACAAACTCGTGACTCAGTGGTTTGAATGTTTGACGTAGCGACGCTCTTATTGTTACTAGTACTTAATAAATCTACTTCCAGCTAGTATGTGCGACTTGTAGTATACTCTCCCTATGTATACACGAATAAAAAACACGTCACAATATTCATACTTGCTTTAATTGCTTTGTTTATGCAAACGGCATAGAGTGTCTTAGTCACTGAATAAAAAAACATTAATCTAAATTGATTTACTGACAACCGACCAAAGCTACTCTTTTATCCAATTAAGCTAATCGTTTAAGGTGGAATTTTACTGTGCTTAAAAAAGACCTTCTGCACAAACAATTACACAATCAATCAAGGATGATACAGATTCAAAATAAAACATGAAAACATAAGTTATTTTAAGTATTATGCTAAACATAGGCCATTACACGTGTTTAAAAAAGTGAATGATTTATTGCAAGTTTTTCTTGTAAATTTTTCTAAATATTGTGTATTTGAATAAAGCAAAACTAGGATCAATAATTTTTTGGCCGTTTGTCTATCGAAAATGAGTAGTATTCACATTGTAGTCAAACTAGTTACAAAAAGGTTTTTATGAATAGAATAGAAAGTGTGATTTTAGTCAATAATTTCTGCTCAATGATTTGACAAAAATTGAAGCTTTCTTCAAAATTATCATTGATATGTGTTTGTAGAATAATATTTTTATTCAATTGCCATCGTAAACGGTCACATGATCCAAAAATAACTAAATCCATATAAAAGTCACACTTCGGTTTATCAAAATTGAACTGTCTACAACAAAAACGCGAATTACTTTTAATCCAACGTGTTTGTACTTGAAACATGATATATTTTCATTTATTATTTAAAATGCTTAAAACTTGATTTAATCATTTAACCAGTCATAAAATTTAACACTATGCACTTTGTAGCAATTCCTATTTAAACACGTGTGAAATTGTCACCAAAAATCTAAATTCTTTTCACAAAACCTTTCCAAAATATTAGTGAAACCGCCCTACATGAATGGAATCATTTTATTGGACTCAAAAAATATTCAAAATCGACTTGGTCCCTTGAATTACACGAAACAAACAAGTGGATAATTCAAATAACATTTTGAAAAAACAACTTACGTAATGGGTCCAACCCATCCTACACTAGTCAAGGATTGAGCCTCATCTGTAACCGTGTAATGAGAATGCTTGTTAAACTTTTTAGACGAATGGTTCGTAAATGAATAAGCCAATTTTCTCGATCGAAGCATTTGTATTGTATATGATCATGTATACATCCAAGATACCAGTCTCTAATCCATTATGTGTAAATCGCACAAGACGTCAGTAACATGATAATGTCATTCAACATTAGGTTCACTATTTTCACACAATGACGTGGTCAGTCAGCTGATTTATACTGTAACAAGAACAAAACTTAAAATGCACATGTGTAACTGTTGTACAATTTGTGCAATTGTTCCCGCTAGTTATTGTTTAGTCATTTACTGTGTGTGTCTAGTTCACTACTAGAAAATAGACAGGCATGAATTCAAACTCATTGACCAATCCCAATTAAGATGACTTGACTGGACAAGTTTGATTGGTTAGTATAGTTTGCAAACCATGTTATATTAACGTGAGGCCTTGATAAGCATTGATATCACATGGACAAGACAGACATTTCACTAATTCCAGCTGGCTACATAGGACTGAAAATATTGGTTGCCCTGCCGTTGACGTAATGACAAAATGTTTTTCATTACGATAGATTTTTTTAGACTGGAAACAAAGATGACATTTAAGTAATTTTTTCCAAGTTTTTACTAGTAGCGATTTTGGGTGGGTGTAATACCAGAAGTTACAATTAAATTTTTGCACATACACACACACAGATAGATGGCACTAATGGGAACATATAATTAAAGTCACTCTAATGTCAATTTTAAGAGATTTCCTTCTAATTAAATTTTAGTGACTTTTTACTAGACAATATAGCTGCTATAGCTACCAAAAGCCGTTTATAAATGATTTCAGAATTGTAATCATGGCTACTAAAAGTCTGACAAAAATGGACTTCATTCTTATGATATTTGAAATAAATATTTATTTCAATTATTATTATTATTATTACTATTATCATTATTATTATTATTACTATTATTACTATTATTATCATTATTATTATTATTACTATTATTATTATTATTATTATTATTATTATTATTACTTATTATTATTATTATTATTATTATTATTATTATTATTATTATTATTATTATTATTATTATTATTATTATTATTATTATTATTATTATTATTATTATTATTATTATTATTATTATTATTATTATTATTATTATTATTATTATTACTATTTTATTATTTGTATGCTTAACTGGATAAAACACTTACCCATCAAGGTGTAAATTTCAAACTTGAGTAGATAAGTCGATATTTTTGTTGGTTTTATTGCTTCAATGTTTGGAAATATTTTTTAGAATGTGGGTCGTTGGTAACTCTCGAACTCATGTCTACTCAAATACCAGTCTAGTACTTTAACTACTTCTATCTACTATATTCTTTTGTTTACAGCCTCAAATCCTTCAACGAATGGTCGCTGCTTTTGGTCAGCTTTCTCCATTTGGTTGTGACAGCAAAGTCACTTTTTGTTAGCCCCTCTCTTTAGTTTACCTCGGTTTCTTTTACCTTCTAGTTGCATTGCCAAAATTTACTTTGTTACGTAGTTTCCCCCCCTCCGTAAAATGTAACCATACCACATCAATCACCATCTTCTAATAGATTTTAATTATTTTATAAATTTTTGGAATTAAAAGCAAACAGTCTATTTATCGTTATAATAGCAAGAATTGACACTAATAAGGCGATTAATATTTACATAAGATTAGAAATGTGATTTATAAAAAGTTTTCTTAATTATAATATAGTTAATTAACTTTAAAAATTTTAAATCTAAGTGAGTTGTAAAACGTTTATCTGATAATTAGATTGATCAAGTTATTTGTTGTAAAAGTATTTAACATTCGTTTTTTATCATATCTAGTCAGTTAAATTTTGATTGTTGTTTGGCAAACAAACAAAATTTAAGACAAAATTTTAAATTACAGTTAGAATTTGTAGTAGATTTTAAATTAAATTAAATTTTAATTTTAATCATTGGTAATAATAAAAATAATAATAATAAGTAGTAGTAGTAGTAGTAGTAGTAGTAGTAGTAGTAGTAGTAGTAGTAGTAGTAGTAGTAGTAGTAGTAGTAGTAGTAGTAGTAGTAGTAGTAGTAGTAGTAGTAGTAGTAGTAGTAGTAGTAGTAGTAGTAGTAGTAGTAGTAGTAGTAGTAGTAGTAGTAGTAGTAGTAGTAGTAGTAGTAGTAGTAGTAGTAGTAGTAGTAGTAGTAGTAGTAGTAGTAGTAGTAGTAGTAGTAGTAGTAGTAGTAGTAGTAGTAGTAGTAGTAGTAGTAGTAGTAGTAGTAGTAGTAATAGTAGTTAGTAGTACCATGCAAAAATTGAAGCTCTAACTACTAACTGATTTTTTTCATTTAATATTCTTGTAAAACTTAATCTACTCAATCCAGAAGTTTAAATTGTTAATATTTTGAAATACATATTAAATATATTATTAAATATATATTAAATATGTATATATATAAGAAAATAATTTTGTTACAATTTGAATTTAAAAACAATATTAGAATACATTGTTTCATAATTACCAATAAAAACACAATGAGAATATAATAATACATTTTTTAGAATAAAAATATTAAACTTGTTGCATTATTTTTTAATCATGCTTGAGTATTTTTACTTATTTAACTGGGGCTTTTTATCCTACTGTAGTGTAAATAAATGGCGTATTTTTGTTATCAAAGAATTGGTTAATGCTTGAAAAATGCTTATTAGTGTGTAATAATTAACCGATCAATATATATTTTTTGTAATGCAATATTAGGACTTTTTGTGGTTAATAATACAAAAATTGTTTAAAAAGATTTGGCACTATCTTTTAAAAAATGTTAGTATGATAAACGCTCATATTTAAAGTTGTGTTTGAAAGAAACAAGAAAGAAATGCTAAACGTAATTTTAAATAAAATGTACATTTGAATATATGCACAGTTAAATAAATTTAAATTTAAAAAGTAAAAACAAAATTAATGTATATTTCTGTGGTTTTATTGTTTGACAGTATTTGCAAGAAAACGTTTGGAGTATGTGGACACGTAGGGCAATCAAATGATAACGCACATTTAATGCCACCAGTTGACTTGTAGTAAGTTTCATTTATAAAAATTTATTAAAAACAATTTATCTATCCAGTTTTTAACATTTTCCAGCCATAATCACTTAATTAAAGATTAAAAATAATTGTATTTATCGATTTCTCTTTTGAATAAACAAAAACCACATTTTTGTTATTCGTGAGTTATATTTACTGGTTGGTTTAAATAGTGTAGTTTGTATTATTATGTTAAATGGATTATGTTTTAACGTAACTGAGTAAATGCTGGCTTTAGTTTATATGCTTTCTGTTGTTATACTTTATATTGACATATCAACTAAAGACTAAGTATTGCTAATTTACGAGTATTAAATACAATCAAAATACAATATGAGTCTGCTACAATTATATATTTATTAATATTATTAAAAAAATTGTCATTGGTGAGGGGATAGTCTAGCGGTACAGCGCTCGACTTGGACCTGGGTGAACGTGGGTTCGAATCCCACACTGGCACTAACATTTTCGGCTTAGCTAAAATATCTACTGCTAACAGATGTTTTCCGTAAAACATTAAAAGTAGTAAAAAAAGAAGAAAATATGAAGAGAGGAAGTTTAAATGGAATAGTAAAAGATATCCAGAAAGGTAATTTTTTTTAAAGTACAATTATTGCATTTTTTACGTAAGCAAGAATCAAAACGAATTATAGAACCCTGGATTTATTTATACGAAAATAGAAAGTGTACGCCTTGAAGTGTGCCTAACATGTCTTATTGTTTACTTCAATTATAATTTCCATCTAATCTAGCAGCGTATGGTAGACACACTTGATGCATAATAAATATTAAAAAATGTTTTTAAAATTCGTTATATTTACATTTGATAAGTTTGAAAAAACCAAAATAAAATTGTTAATAACATTCATATTGGCAATATAACTATATTTTTAACAAGATTAAATAAAAACAAAATATAAGTAATAGGATGTTAATAAACATTAGATACAACAAATACTTGATATTTTATAAAACTGACGTATGCATATAATTTGGGATTGTAATTAACAAATAATAATAATAATAAGATATCAATTGCTTAATTGATAACGTTTGGATAAACAATTTTGTGAAAACGTTAAAAAATATGTTTAAGGCAAACGTGTTTATTTAAATAGTTTGGAATGTAAAAGATTGTCACGTTTTATTCAAAATAAAACTTGTCTTATTTTGTTATTATGACTGCATTCAAATGCATCACACAAAGAGCAACATTCTAATTCAAATGCAATCAAAACAGGTTATTTTAACATTTGGAAATCAATTTTGTCAAATCCCCTGTTAAAAAATGTTCTTGATAAACGCTAATTTCTTTTTAAAATTAAAAAAAAATTAAAAATTAAAACGTTGAAATATATATTTAAAAATGATTGTAAGATATTGGAACGTTTAATTTTAGAAACAAAGTAGAAATTATATCAAATTTGTAACAAGTAATAATTAATTTTTAGATATTTTAAAATTAAAAATAGTTCCTTTTTTGAAATGTACAAAATAAATAACAATTCGGTAACAAATATTTTTTCGCATTATTATTTTTATTAATAGTACTAAAATAATATTTAAAAAATATTACAGTAAAATATAGAAATGCTTGATGTTATCAATTAATATAAAAAACGTTAATCACTCATAATAAGTCAATTTTGATAGCTGCCTGTGCGTCTGCTGTTTATATATATATATATACAGCAGATAGTTCGATGTTTAAAACAATTAGAAAATTTTTAAAAATAATTTGTTGAATTTTTGTATTTAAAATGGAGGCATAAAATTTTGTATTGACGTAAATGTTAAGTTGATATATTTATTGAAATTCATATTAACTCCACCATAGCTAATCCATGTCTACTTGAAAAAGGAGGAGTGTTATAATCCAAGTTTATCAGGCTTACAGAAAAATATATATATCGTTGAAAAGAACAACAAAAAGATGCTAAATTATATATTACGTAAAAGTATGATTACGTTGATAGAGTTAAGTATATATTAGAAAAAAACGATTTATGTGAAGGATCTTTAATGTTACATATTTTCAAATACATTTATATGGAATAATCTTGCTGTTTTTAGTAGCCAAAAGGTGTTAAAATAATTATAATAAAATAATTTTTAAATGAATTAATTAGTAAAATTACTATTTTAAGAATAGACAAATTGAACAACACAGACCGTGCTAAATGGGCTAGTAAATCTGTGCAGTATGCCAAGATCTACATGTGGTATGAATCTCTAAGAGAAGGGATTGTTAGCTTGCTAAACCGGTTGTAACGTACATTATTGATATAATAAATTTACAGAATCAGTTTTAAGCACCCGCAGCTCAGTGTTTAACTGGTTGACTGAAACCAAGTAAATTTGATAATTTTGACTTTTCAAAAGGTTATTTAATACATATTTGATAATTGTACCTAGTTTTTGTGTACTGAAAGCTACTTCTATTGAAGTATCTAAGCCAATAACCATAATAATAATAATATAATATTGAAAAAAGGAAAGCATATTATTTATGAAAATAAATTGTTCTACACTGTTTTTTAAAAATTTACCTACTATTTATCAATATATAATAAAGTACTTGTTTAATCATTTTCTTGGCAATTTGTACAAAACAATCTATTTAGAAATTGTTCATATTAAGTACTAGTTTTATTTTGCAACTAATAACACTACATGCTTGTACGCAATCATTTGAGTTAATCCAATTTACTTGGTTGCCAAAAAGATGATTTATTTAACAGAAAAAGACTTACAAAAATGGCCTAACATATATATATATATATATAATGCAATAGAAATACAATAATTGTATTTTTTTATTTATATTTAAAAAATGCATTTCAATATTTTCTGTTTTAAAAAACTATACAAAACGGACATTGACAACTAAGTAGGTTTGTTAAGATTTGTTATCTTATTCAAATTTTATACTAACAAAAAGTGTTATAAAAATTGCAAAAATTGTCATCAGTACCGGGGTAGTCTAGCGAAACAACACTTGACTTAAACCCGGGTGGCCATAAGTCCGAATCCCACTACCGGCGCTAAATGCGGGCCCACGTTCGGCTTCGCTAAAATGTCCATTGCTGACAGATGCGCTTTTCGTAAAACATTCAAAACAGTGAAAATGAATAACAACATTGTCAAAAAAGCATTTTATTAATTGTTTAATAGTCAAATAATTGTCAGTTCAGTTCGGTTCAATTTAGTTTGTTATTTTGGGCAACAAGCAAACGTTTCCAATTTATACGGTTTTTGTCTACTTGCTAAGTGATTATTGTAAATTGTCTTTGCTGCTTGTACAAAAATATGTTCACTTTTAAAATGTGAAAGTTGTTAGTTTCATGTTTTTATTCTTCTCTTTTCCCAGACCAACTACATATTAGCAATTGTAGAATTTAGTAATTATTAATAGTACAGTTATTAGCTAAGTAATGAAAAACGAGGTTTCATTCATATTGCATCATAAGCAAAGGGGACAGGGTAGAAAAAGATTAAAACAATTTATTCATTTAACATAAAAAGTGAATTTTTAAAAATCTTTCTATAAAATTAGATCAAAAATATTTAAAACTAGGGTCTGTACAATAAAAATTTTTTAGTTACAGAAGATTAAACTAATAACTAATATTACATTGTTTGTAAATGTTATTTAAAAAACTGTTAAAAATATTAACTGCTTGGCAATCCAAAATTAAAAAGATTTTATGATTGATTTAAAATTATTATGGTGTAAACATTTAAATAAAATTAGTTGTTTTCTCAATTTATTTTATATACGTAAAACAATTTTACTTTAAAATTTTGTAGAAAAATCATACTACTACTACTACTACTACTACTACTACTACTACTACTACTACTACTACTACAAAATTTGTAAGATTTTGTTTAAATTAAAAAAACGATATAGTTTAGTTTTATTCTACAGATATATGCTAAAACACATTTTCAAAAATGCAATTAATAGTTGACCCATATTCATCCGTGTATGTTACAAGCATATTTTTTGAATTAGATGTAATTGGTGAGTTATTAATTATTCAATTAAAATAACACAAGTTTCTCATTTAGATTTTAAAATAATATCTGTTTAGTTAAGCAAAGTTAATAAATGTAATAGTCTGCCCAGATACACTCATATTTGAGCATTACACGCAGTAAAGTTGCTCCACTCATACCACAAGAGGCAGGAATAAACACTATTGATACTCACTACGGACTCTTACCTAGCTGCGCTAAAATAAATACTTGCCGAAAAATATTTCTCGTACATTGAAGTAATAAACTTGTGCTAAGGTGATCCAATAGTACAGCACTAAACTCAAACTTGGATAGGCGTGAGTTTGAGTGCCATCATATGCACAAATGTGGGCTTTTGCTTAAGAGAAACCTCTTAAGCCAATCAAGCAGTAAATAAAATGAATAAACCAAATAAAAAATATGCATCTACACGTGTATCATATAATTATCAATGATAGTTAAAATTTGTTAATAAAATTTTTTATTTGGCACAATTGCAAAATAGGCAGTTTTTTTTGAGAATTTAATGATGGTAGATTGTCCATTACCGGGTTTAAAGAGATTACAAATGCTCTGATCCCGGATAGAGGGTTGCCACTGCACTTCGACAAGTTGAAGCTAGAAACGATCCCTAATTGGGTTTGCTTGGGGGCGCATTTTGTTGTCGGCGAGGAGACCTCACGGTAGTCCCTTTCTTTTTACAGCACTCGATTTGGACCTGGGTGGGCATAGATTCGAATCCCACCGCCTGCACTAAATGCGGGCCCACGTTCGGCTTTGTTAAAATGTCCACTACTGATAGATGCTTAGCGTAAAACATTCAAAGTAATAACCATAAGTAAAAATAAAAATGTACAATAGGGGTTCTCAAATTTAAAGACTACAACTGTTGTTCCTCGAGTTATCTCTCTTACTAATATACTAATTTGATTAATATTAAAATATTAAAAAAAAGTCAAATTAAGTAAAAATATTGGATATAGAATAAAGAAAAAAATTTTTTACCAATACAATATTTGTAATTAAACTTATAAATATGTAATTTAAAATCATGTTGCTTTTTTGATTTGAAAAAAATCTTATTACAAAATTATTAATTGTATTAGTATACGATAAATTATAATAAATGCAATGTTTTTTCCAATTAAAAAATTGTCTAGAATATACCTATACAAAATAAGCATATGTGAATTACAAAAAATCTAAAAAAATGTTTATAACAAGCTTTGTAGTGCGTATGCAAACTTACATAGCAACGATCAAACTGTTTTTAATACGATAACGTTGAGGCAATCTTTGCATAATTATGTAAAAGTATATATGTACATATATATGTGTGTGTACGTGTATCATTGCATATGTAAATGCAAAAAAATATTAGGAACAATAAATGAATTGCATAATGGATACAGTTTTATTGATTCAATACTAGTAACAGAAAATGTTTTTATAAAATACAGTAAACTCCTTATTTAACTTCTGCTTATATTATATTGATTTTTGCTAAATAACAAAAAAGTAGTTCGTTTTTATAAATAAAGTTGTAAACTTTTTTAATTATAAAATAATGTCATTTTTAGAAAAGAAATGATTTTATAAAATGCAGTTAAATTAATTTCCCTATGGTATTGAATAGAGAAAGTAATATTTAATATACAAGGTTTTATAATAATGTAGGAATGAAGTATTTGTTTATATTTTATGTATAAAACATCATTCAAAAATAGACTTTTTTGAACAACACGGTAAATATTATATAAAAATTGACGTTAACATTATTGAAAAATATATAAAGCCTTAAAATAAATTGAAAGTTAAGACAAAGTGCCATTGAAACAAAAATATTTTAATTAAATAAATTTTACGTATCAAGTTAGTAATTGAACCGTGTCATATAGGTAATTAAACGCGTGGATTACGCCGGGATGTATATGTTAAAAGCCATGTGCCTGATAGCGGCGGTAAAGCGCAATTTTTTGGGATATTGGACCATTAGCATTGCTCAGTTTGACTACAAATAATAAATTTACAAAGTGAGTTTTAACGACCTGTTGTTCTAAGGCTCTAGCCTCACAATAGATTGGACATGAGTTGAAGTTTGTGTAATACAACAGCTATGCAGTGCTCCTAGTTGGATTAAATCATGTGGATTTATTATTTAGTAAATCTGACAATTTTAATATATCACCCTTACAAACCCCCATAATAAATTGACTAAGCGTTTGTACAACAAGATTATTAAGTTACAAAGGTTTATATTTTACCAATTGTTTCCAACAATTTATTGCAATAAGGTTGAAGTCTGTGTTTAGAAGAAAACGTAATTGAAGCTTGGGTTACTAAGCTAATTTTTGTACAAAAATTGTAGCATAACGGAAGCAGCAACAAGCAAAACAATTAGCAAAATACGCGCATTTGTATAAAAGAAGACACCTTAAACTGCCAAAATTGCTGAAACAAATATTTGCAATTCAATCGTTTAAATGAATATTGCTTATGTAATGTACATTTGATCATTTTTTCCACATCTAATGTAACTATTTGTATACAATTTGAACAACGATAAAGTTACATTAACAGTTTTTATTTTTCAATCATAATTTAATGAGTTTTTGTCATTCATTAAACGAGAATAATACACACGTGTGTATAATTACAATGCAATTTAATCTGATTCACACATATTTAACCAAAACATTTTGCTCATTTGTACATTTAACCAACAGGAGAACTATAAACTATTTTAATAATTATTATTATAAAAAGAACAAAATTGCAAGTTTCTTAAATTATTTTTTTGTAGCAAGTGTGTTTCATAATATTTGTATTTGAACTAAACATGAATGGCATTTTTTTATTTTGTTTTGTTTGTACCGCTTGAAAGCTTTACGTCAAGCATTTTTCAGCAATTTTCAGTAAAGCAATAACACAGATATCACAGTTAATCCCAGCGGTAAAAATTTGAAGTACACATTCATCTAGTTCCAAGTCTAGCACTATAGTTACATCCAACACTCTGGAATTTAAAAATTTTATTTTAAAAAGTAATATAATAAAGACGTACAATTTAATACAATAAAAAATCCAAAGTGCGTTCCACTTACATTGCTAAAATTGTAATGTGAAAGTCAAGTACTAAAGACGGTAATATGCTACTGCTTACTACAACAGAAAAATCAAATTGTTAATTAATTAATTTTTTAATTTGTTATTGTAAGCGCAAGCGGTGGGATTTTATAAAATTGGTACACAGCTATTTAAAGTTTGCATGCATCAGTATTGAGATAGAAGCTTTAATGAATAGAAATCAAAAACTTAAGTTTTGCTTCTATTTTTGGGAAGTGGGCAATGTATCTAGCCGAATGCATAATATTTCCTGTTTACCAAATTCACTTCTATACCGAAGTGTCATAATTGATTAAGATACCAAATTTATAGGCCATTTAAAAAGGCTTGAACTAGTGGTACATTACTAAATTGGAATTTGGATAGAAATATATTTTTTAATTAAAAAATTATTTTATTTTTATTATTTCGAACGTTTTACTGGAAGTATCTTTCAACAGTAGACATTTTAGCGAAACCGAACGTGGGCCCGCATTTTAGTGCCGGTGGTGGATGTCAAACATATGCCCACCCAGGTCCAAGTCGAGCGCTGTACCGCTAGACCACTCCAATGATACCGTCGGCACTTAATGTAAGTAGTACCTGTTTGGCTTCGCTAAATGTTCACTTGCTCAAAACGTTTGTTAGTAAAATACTAAAGCAGTAATAATTACATAAAAAGTAAAATGTTTGTCATTGAACATTTAAACAACAAGTCAGATAAAATGAATAATATTATAAAATTAAATGTCAAAACGCAAGTTCGAACACTCACATGCTTGACCCAACCAAAACAGATCGATGCGGCGGAGCGGGACAATCAAAAATTGAATTTAAATAAAATGCGGACTTTAATTTGGTAGGACATTTGTTTTCTACCGATTGCGTTTTTAAATTCATTGACTGATCTACATTCGATTTTTGTGCTTCATTATTCTGATGAGGATCAACCAAAATTTTAGGTGATTTCTTGAATTGATAACACTTGATTAGTTGTTTGGGTCCATTGATGGATAAAGAATCCTAAATTTTTGGAAAATAATATTTTTTCGAATTAATGAAAAAAGTATATAAATTGTAATTAACAGCACTAAAAGCTTTAAAATAGAATAAAAAACACAATACATATGTAATTATTCCCTTTTTTCAAAAGTTAATTGTTATATAATTAAATTATATAAATAATAGGATCAATCCCTACTTTACAGGGTACGACTCTAAGAATTGCTGGGTAAATGCAAACCCTTGCTTGACTTCGCTAAAATGTCTGATTGTTGAAAAAGTTTAGTGTATTATTATTATTATTATTAATTATTATTACTGTTTTAATGCTTTACAAAAAACATATTTTAGCAAAACAAAATGAGGATTAACATTTAGTACCTGTAGTGACACTTGAACTCAGTCTATCGAATTCCAAGTTTGCGCTGTATCGCTAGATTACACTGGCAATTGCAAAAATTGTATTCTATTATCTGTAGGTTTAATCTTATTACTGTCTAAATACGGTTTTTGTACAGTCGAAATAACTTATTAAAACCTTTTTTGTATAAAAATTAATGCAATTAATTTGTACAAAGTGAGCAAATAGCTACATGTATTGTTTTTTTATTTTATTACAAAACTTTTAATTTTTTTTAACAATTGATATACCTTTTAATTTCCATTAAGTCCAAAATTAGTTTTATAATTAACTAAAATAGCATAATTATATACAAAATAAATTTATATTAATTAATAAAATGGATCAATTGAATAAATTATGTAATACATATTCGTTTACTTTGGGTATTTGCAATTTTGTATCTAGTTGATGGTTGTAGGTAGATGTGGAAATAGGCAAAATATTGTCATTTTCGTGCAAAATCCTTTTTCCAATCCTGACCTTTGTATCTTGTAGACTTTTGGCGTTGTTCAATTGTCCCAATGGTCGAATTAGATTACCGTCAATTGAACCATCATTTTTGACTATTTGTTTGACTGACGTAGAAAACGTAAGTTTTTCATTTGAAACGACAAGTCCTTCGTTGGCAGACAACTTTTTCAAATTGTAGCCATTTATGGAAAGTTGCTTTTTATTCAAAAATTGGACCGATGGAATAAGTTTCAACGATTCAAGCTGATCCAGCGGTACGGTTTCGTAAGCGTGATACATTTTTCGCCTAACGGGGATTCGTGGAGAATCGACACATTTAGGAATTGGCTTTTTCTTTATTGTTGACTGCCGATTGTTAATTGGCAATTTGCTGGATTTAAAAATTTTTAATCGAAAAATATAACAAAGCTGATTATTTGTTGTTAATGTAACTTGTTTAAGTATCGTACGAAAAAATTAATTAATTTATTATACAATTATCAGCAGTTTTGTCATTAATTATTTTATTTTATGTTTAAAAATTAAAATTTTTAAATTTAATTTTATAGTAAACTTTAAATTTCAGCTTTTGAACTAAGCATAAATACTGTCCAGGTTTAATGAAAATCATTATTACTACTTATCAGTTTATAAGTAATAAAAAGTATAAAAATTATATTTACTTGTCGTACACTTTTGGAATGACTTGTTTTAATTCTTTTAGGTTGTAGTTCATGCTCAAACTACGGCTCATAACACAAGGAAATGGATTGCTATCACTTGTAATACAATTTTTATTGTCCAAACATTCTTCAATTTTGCGCATATTAACGTAAGAAGCACGTGCCAATAAGGCAGCTCGACCAAGCGTAGGCGTTCGTGGACGTTTGAAGGAAAACAGATTTATTTTGGGTGTTTCCGTTATGGTAGTACTTGTTTGATCTTCATTGTTACTTTTAAGTGCATTTCTTTGCGTTGTTGAATTATTGTTTGTATACGATTGGTGATGCAATAAATTATTGGTGAGCGTTTCACAATCACATGAATTATTAGGCACCGATACTTCTTTCAAACAAATTAAACTTTCTCCATTAAATGGAGCAGAATTATTTTCTACATTATTATTCTTTTCGTTAACTAAATTTAATTGAAAATTGTTAATAACTTGTAGTTTACTTTTTGTTTGTAACTGAAGAGATGATAAATGTGGCGATCTGATTTTAAATTAATATAAAATGTTTCAATTAGCATACTTTTATAAAAATTGTAATTTAGTAGTTAATACTTAAAATTTAATACATTACTAATAGTAAATACAATTTATATTTTTAGCTTTACTGCCTAAATCTTGTATGATAAACATTTTTTAGTAAATAAACATTTAGAGAATCCAAACGAGTTTAGCAACTTAGCTATTAATAACTGCGGCATTATTATTATTATTGTTATTAGCGTAGATAATAACATTTTATTAATTTAAATAAAAATACCTTAAACTACAATTAATAAACAAACAATACAATTATATATTTACTCTTTTAAAACACAGTGTTGCTAAATGAGGTGCATGTATTGGTATAAATCCTGTCGTCGTTCAAGTAAACACTTTTAAATTTTACAAATTTTGGCAATTTCTTTTAGATTAAAAGCAAATTTTTGTAAATTGTGTCATTTACTGTTTTTTTACAACTTTTCTTTTCGCTTAACACCACGTTTGAAACTACCAAGGGCGGAGTTATGTAGTCAAATTACTCAAAACAAATGTAATCAAAAGTAGCGCACACATCAAAGTAATCATTTAAACTAAATTGGAAAAAAATCCGAATTGTTTACCCAAATTGAGACAAGGGCTCGGCCGGCTCCAAATGTGTGTCGGCGGACTCCAACTTGACAGATTGGACGAAATTGGTTGTTTTGCCTTGGCTCCATGGACCTGGTCTTGTCGGATTTTGTGAAATTTTGGCATTTTTGCTTTTTAACGACGGACCGAATTTAAAAAACCGCTGCAATAAAACCAATCAGGTTTTGAATTAAATTTGTGTTACAAACAAAGAACTTGACAACTGTTTTTTGTCTAGACTTGAACAACATAAGAGTAGGCAGAGTGATGCATATTTATTTAAACATCTGGTGACACAGTTGGGATTTACAAAATTTACCCATTGAGAGGTTTTAGTAGCAAAATTATTGATCGTTTAAGGCAAGCAATTAAAATTAAAAACGTTTGTTGTAAAAACAACATTTGCTAATATAAAAAAAATAATTTTTAAAACATTAACTCTAAATAAAGTTGTTTGACCGTTTTTTTTTAAATTTTTTTATTCAATTACAAATAAAAAATTGTTGCATTTACTTGACACAAAAATTTTATGTATTAATTTCAAAACAACTTGGTAAACAATAAAAAAATGATTAATGAGTTTATATAAATGCGATATAACTAAAAAGGATTAGTTTAATTTTTTTCAATATTGTGTTAAAATAAATAAAATATCGTTTAAAACAAAAAATATTACGTATAAAAAATCGAAAATAAAAACAGAAATTTATAATCATTTTAACTAACTAAAATATAGGAGAATTTGTATTAAAAATTACTTACATAATATATATATATATATATATATAGTATGCATAATAATTTATTAATAACCTTTCTGTTATAAAACTTACGCAAATCTGCATCTAGTTGCATAAATATAAATGATACGTTGCATTGTAAATTATTGTTTAAATTTAATTGCATTACAATAAAAGCATACATATGTTGATTATAATGCGAGTTATATATTGATTTATTTAACTAAGAGTATTTTAACCACTACATTTTCTGAGTCTATAAATTTTAAGTACTCTCTAATAATAAGTTAAAAATTTTCAAAATTAATAGAAAAACAGGATTTACAAAATATTTTAATAAAACAACATTCCAAAATATAATTAAGTTAAACAATTTTTATTTAGTTGATTATTCTTAAAGTTTCGTAGCATAAAAATAATTGTAAATGTTTGTTTACTAAATTTTTAAAAATAATAAATTTACGTGTATTTAATGTTCTCCTATTATAATTGCTATTAATAGATTTTGTTTATTTTTGAAATTTGATACATTTAATACTTATAAAAGATTACTTAACACTATCATACATTTTATATTTGTTGATATTAGCGAAAAGAACTGTTTGTGTTAAAATTGCATTTGATAAATTGATTTTGAATAACTGTTTACACTGACGTCAAAAATCAATAACAGACACAGTTAAAAACATTACAAGTATAAAATAAAAATTGACAGTGAGACGCATGCACGTATTTTAAAGCTTGAGTAAATATACAATATAACAATTATGTAAATTTAAAACAATTTTTTAAATAGTCAGAATTATTTTTTATAATTAAAAATAAAATAATTATATATATTGACATTGTTTTAAAAGTAACTTTTTATAAAAATATATTTTGCTTATTTTTCAATACAAATCTATTTGCAAAATGGTAAAAATTCATTATTATTAGGCAATATAATTGATTGTAAATAAAAATAATCGAAGATGTAAACTGTGAAATGCATGCATTTCGCATATTCTCTTTAGTTGCAAACATGGATTAAATGTGGGATTAACTTTATACCACATCGAATCTTCTTCAATGCTATATGTTTTGTAACTGACGAGAATATACAAAATGAATTCATTTCAGAGTTTACGTCTTCTATTATTTTTACTTAGAATTATAAAGAGAATCCCATGCTTTACATTTCTGCAACAACTTGTATCTATTTCTATCTATTTTTGCAAACATGTTTTTTACGATTTCAGTAAAATCAAATGACAACCTACGTTTAGTGCCAGCAATGGGATTCGAACTTACGTTCGCTAGAATACCAATCTATACAATATTAATTCAAATTGTAAAATTGTTGTTTTTAAAAATTGTTTTGTAAAAAAAATTGAATTGTGAAAACATTTTTACAATGAATAAAATAGAAATACGGTAAGTCATATATATATATATACTTATTTTATTTATTATTATTATTATTATTGTTATCTATTTGTTAAAACTAATAAAATAATTGACAATGTCTTTTACAACTATACGTTTAATTTATAAATTACAAATTGGGAAGTAATATTATTAGAGATACGTTTAGTTGAAAGATAGTAAAACGTTTTTAATTGACATATGTTTATCATACTCAATACACACCACATACATATATATTGAATAAATATAAAATTTATTTTAAAAATATAAAGTAAGCTTTTTAATTAATTGCTTTAAAAAATTAGTTTGATAGTTCTTAAATTATTACATCTATTATAGTAGCGGCAGCAAGTAATATTAGTAAGTGTCTAAATGGTACAGTGGTTAAGTTGTTTATATATGTATATATATATAGATATCAAATTTTAACATCTTAAGATAAATGAATCTGCTAATTTTTAATAAACTGTTCTATAATCGAAATACAGATTAATTTTTATACAAGTATTTATGTTAAAATCAGCAATAGACATTTCATTTATTGTAAATATACTTAATAGCAAATAATAAATCAGTGTTTTCTCTTTTCAAACAATCTAAATTGGCAAAGAAGTTGCTTTTTATTTATTACTGTTATCTAGAATTTTGTTACCTGAGCACATGTGTTACATTTTAAAATGGGTAAAAGAAAGCGCAAACATTTGTATTGAAAGTTTACAAGCAAATAGTCATTTAAATGTTTTGCTAATTTATTACATAATTGTATTTTCTATTTTATAAAATATAATTTTGTAAAAGCATTTAAAAAATCAATTGCATAATAAAAACAGTTTAAAAACTTTTATTATAACAAAGTGAATTTTTTGTTAAAACATTTGAACTAAATTACGCTATAAGTGTTGCGTTACTTATTAGCAAATACTTTACCAACTAATTAAAAAATAATAATATTTTACATAAAACTAGAATACAATTTTTACTGTCAACGTTAAAAAAGTATTGTTTGAGTCTACGTCGTACGACTATCCAGAGGATAATCAAGCTGCAGTCAAAATTAGTGTAGTAAAATTCATTTGCTTTTGCTACACAATTTAATTATATGAAAGACATCTAAGTTGTACTAAAACATTCTTTTAATATTATTATTCATGTATTAGTAGAATATTTTATAAAAATTAACATTTTATACCAATATTATTATAAAATTGTACTTTGGGTGATTAACAGGAATGTTTACATAAAAAAGAATAAGCTAAGTAGTTGCTTAAAAATAAATTGTATTATCAAATATGTATACAATATTCATTGCTATTCTAAATTTTCACAAAGCTTTTAATGTAGGGGTTTCTATGTATTTTGACCCCATGTTATAAAATTTTATTTTGCATTACTTCATCAATTTTCTTGATTAAACATTTCTATTGCTTAAAACAATTACATTATTTTCTTATTTTATTTTATTAAAAAAAATTACAATTATATTGAGGATTGTGTTTAGAATCAATTGTATAGATGTAACTTTTATTTTAGTCAGAGATATTGTAATTTATAAAACTAAAAATAGATTAATTTTAAAAATATAATAAAATTTGTTATTTTAAATATATATATATATATATATTCTTTTGTTAGTTGTATATATACATAATTGTACCTATATAAACATATAATTTTATTTCTATTTATATATTTATTTTCCATTTTTGTGCAATAAATAATAAGAATTCGTTTTGACATATTTATTTTATTATTATTGGAATATAATAAAATAATTAATATTTATTTTGTACCTAATACCTTTTTAAAAATATATTTAAAGAACAACATTTTAAATGCAAATTATATTATCATAGTCGATTTAAATGGGCTTCAAAAACAACTTTGCCAAAAGTATGTCACTGCCCCTAATACTAAATATCGATGCAAAATGTATTGTTTATAAAATTGATGATTTACTTTTACTACTTAATGCGAACATTTATGTCAACAGTTGTTTTATATTAATTCAAAAATTCTACCTAAACAAATACATTGATAATAACGTTATGTCACTTAATAATTATATAAATTGATTAATTTGTCTATTTTTTTACTGTGTACTTTTAATTCTTATTGTTTTATTTTTGTTTCGTTTGATGATATTAGTTATGTATATATATATATATATATATATATTATTATTATTATTATTATTATTATTATTATTATTATTATTATTATTATTATTATTATTATTATTATTAAGCTTTAATATCTCACTAGAGATACATTCAGCATAAAATACATTTTTACCATCAATATAAAAAAAAGTAGTAGTATAAATAATGGGATCAAAATGAAATAGAATGTCATATGTTAATGAATATAAATATAGTCTATATAGTATGCATGTGATTTTAAAAAAAATATTCAAAATTGCTGTACATAGAATGAGTCATTATAAGGCACAACTTGTACTGTGAGATATATATATATATATATATATATATATATATAATTAATGCCATCGAACAAAAATATATAAATATTGGTATAAAATATTAGTTTTTATAAAATATTTTACTAAAGCTTTTAAGATAATATTTAAGGAATGTTTTAGCACAACCTACATGTGCTTCATATAATTAAATAGTACCACAAAAGAAAATAAATTATACTGCATTAATTTTGACGGTGGGTTCTTTATCTACTAGTCCACACTGGATAACGTGCAACCGAAAAGCAGTGCTCCGATTTTAATTACAAATTTGATTTAAAAATTATATTTTTACTTAGCAAGTTACATTTAATTTTTATAGTTGTAAGTAAGTAAGAAATTTTAAATATGAAACTTTTAAATACTTATTAAAAAAATTACCAACATTTAATTATTTTAAGAACAGTTATATATATATATATATATATATATACATTTGTTGCAACAAGTACTGCAAAATGTGCTTAAATGTTATTTACTTATACCAGGGTCATAGTTGTTTATAATTTTATAAAATTAATATTAATTTAGGCATAACACGAGCTAAAGTATAAATAATTATAAACTTGAAAATCGTTATTTAGTAGTTCTAATATTAATACTATTTATTTTGTTTTTCGTTTGTATAATAAGACAAAACATGTATACGCATATTTAAATAAAAAGTATTTATACAAATCAATTTTTTTGTTAAAGTTTAGATTACATAAATTTATATTAACGTTTTAACCAATAGCATACAAAAACACCTAAGCCCATTTGATTTAGGTGTTTTTGTTTTTATTATTTATTATTATTTAACAGTTTGTAATAAATTTTTCAAAAATAAGCTAGTAACGCTAAAAATAAGATAAGTTTTGTATTTTTTTAAAATTTGACGTTATATTTCATGTTGATAATTTTGCTCAATCTTAGATCATGGACCAGTTAACATTTTATGTAAATTATTTATTAGTTACAATACATATTTACAAAAATTATACTTGTGTTTTAATTATTATGTAATGTCGTATGTTTTATAATTAAAGTGACGGTTTTTGTATGTTATGTGATTGCTAGAAATGTTTTAGTTAAATAATCACTTTTTGGCAGTATGTGTTGTAAGAGTTGTATATATATATGTATGTTTAAAAATGTTCATTTATAAGAATCCAATATCTATAATAAATGTTTATATTATATTTCTAAAATGTTATTATATATTTTAAAATGCTTAAGTAAAGAACATTATTAAATATATTTCCGTTTAAAAATTCAATTTTAAGAAAATGTTTATCTGTGAAAGCCATGAATAATTTAACAGTTAAATTTTAAATACAGAAAATATTTTATAAGCTTGTCATTAAATTTTAAATAAGCCTTATTTATTACTTATTTTTAATTGTTTGCAAAAAATAAAGTCGTTGGATATTGCTTTTTCAATTATTACAAACGAAAACTTTTGCCTTAGTAGTTGACAAAACGTGTAGACAAGGCGTTGCAATTGTACTAACAACCCTCAACGAATTAAATGGCCACTTGTTAAAAAATGTATTTTTGCAAAACATTTAAACAATAAAATTACATTTAAATGTTACATAATTATAACTAATCTGTAAAAAAATATTTTAGTAAATTTTAAATATTAAAATTTTAAAAAGGAAGTAATTTACCTTACGTCCTCCTTTTAACATTTTTGACAAGTTGAGTTTTTAATAATATTAATGTAACTGAGTCTAGAGAAGATTATAACTAAACTTGTTTCATGGAATTAAAAAAATGTTGATAAATTTTTGAAAATGTGGAATTATTTTGTTGCCCTGTGTTATTTCTAAATTATGGGATTTTGTTGTTGTTTTTACCGTTAGTGTTATCTTGCTGCCCCATGTTTATTTTTAAAGTACATGGGTTTTGTAATAATTATTTCGAATATAACCAATGTGTTTTATGATTCGCATTATATCGACAACTCAAGTTTTATTATTTGCAAAAATATGTTAACGTGTCTAACTTGGAATTATATATTTTAAATACCTATTGATAAAAATTTAAAGATGCACAAATAAGTTCTGTAAAAGTTACAAAATGTTATTAAAAAACTTTTATTTTTTATACATGCTCTTTTCTTTTTAACTTTTATGCAAAAATGTTATCTTGCAGTTTTTAATATTGATATAGATCAACAATCCCATTAATACATTTGTAATAATGATAACAACATATGCTAAACGTGATAATGCAAATTGGTTGTTTACAATTGTTACCTTCATACGCATGGAATCTATTTATGGCAAATGTCGTTTTAGTGAATTGGGGATGTATGTTTAATTAATCTTAGTTTTAATAATAATAATAATAATAATAATAATAATAATAAATAATAATAATAATAATAATAATAATAATAATAATAGTAATAGTAATAATAATAATAATAATAATAATAATAATAATAGTAATAGTGATAATAATAATAATAATAATGTATTTTAGTGAAATAATAATAATAATAATAATAATAATAGTAATAGTAATAATAATAATAATAATAATAATAATAATAATAATAATAATAATAATAATAATAATAATAATAATAATAATAATAATAATAATAATAATAATAATAATAATAATAATAATAATAATAATAATAATAATAATAATAATAATAGTAATAATAATAATAATAATAATAATAATAATAATAATAATAATAATAATAATAATAATAATAATAATAATAATAATAATAATAATAATAATAATAATAATAATAGTAATAGTGATAATAATAATAACAACAATGGTTTTAATCTTTCCATAATAATAATAATGATAATAATAATAATAATAATAATAATAATAATAATAATAATAATAATAATAGTAATAGTGATAATAATAATAACAACAATGGTTTTAATCTTCCAAATACGAATCAAATAAAGTAACACTAATTGTATTTGATTAGTCTTATCATTAGAATTAAATATTATTTGTCCAATTATTTAGTAATTTTGAAGTTAATTTCAGTAGTTGCATAATAGTTTATATTCATGTAATTTATAAAATATAGTCAATAAATGATGTATGAAGATGCTGGCTAAGTAACTGGCTTTATACTGCAATAGACATCAGTTTGCGTTTTACAAGTCGGCCTTGAATACGGGTCCTGGTTTGACGTCCCTAATTTGCTTCAAAGCGTTTTGGCTGATAACAAGTCCACACTTATCACAGCAGAAAGATTAAATTATGCGACCAACAACCATATGTTTGCAAAAAAATAACAAAAACGTAGTAAACAAAAATAAATTTTTATGAAATAATAACTACCAGAAAAAATGTACTCACCTTTCGATACTCCTTTAAACTTTATTTAACATACAAAAATCATTTACAAACATGAGACTTAATCTGATTGCTTGCATTAGACATTTTAATTTGGTGTTACTCTATTTATAATTTTAATACTACATAATTCTAAATATCTATAACATGTTTACCAAATTTGCTACAAACCTACAACATAAAGTCATACAGTACTTTAAAAACTAAGAATACTTTATTTTACTTTTAGAGTCTGTCACTACCGTATGTCTGTACATATCGAACTAAATATTTAATATATTTATAATTCTATAATGTACTAATTGTATCCACAACTTAGAGTTTTGGTTTTAAAACCATATAGTCTGGAGATTAAATTTGGACAGTTTTCTATTTAGGCTTGGACAACGTATTGCAACCCGCAAAAATATGAAATACAGCAAACTATAATGTTTACTAAACCAACTTGGTAACAATGATACGTAATACCTGTTGTATCTAAATTACACGTATTCATTATTTTTTTCATTTTACTGTATAAAAAAACAATACAATTTATTAATTATTCTTTATTAACTACTGCTTTGAATTTTTTCAGAAAGTGGACATTTTA
This sequence comes from Cardicola forsteri, assembly GCA_025895645.1. Classification (NCBI taxonomy): domain Eukaryota; kingdom Metazoa; phylum Platyhelminthes; class Trematoda; order Strigeidida; family Aporocotylidae; genus Cardicola; species Cardicola forsteri. The sequence goes on from JAKXYG010000440.1 coordinate 71,010, forward strand.
ACAAAGCCCCCATTTAGCGGAAATCAAATCCATGCCCACCCAACTCGAAGTTGAGCTCTCTACCGCTAGACTAGTCAACAACAACAACAACAACAACAACAATAACAACAACAATAACTTACAAAAAACCCGCGTTTTTGTTTGGCCAAAGCGAAAGTTTCCGGTTCGGTTATTGTATTAGTTGGATCGAATTCACTAAGAAACGTGTCTGCGTCGCTTTGACTGACACATTCATTCGAGCAATCGTGACGATGGTCACTCAATGACGATCGCCGTGATCCATACATGTTGATGTAATTGCTTTGGGCTAGGACGAAATTGGAATCTAGATGACACGAATGATTCAAATTTAAGTCGGAATGATGACTTGCAGGTTTGACACACAAACCGAATGTGGACATTGTTCGTTTTTCATCCAATATTAAAGTTGGACTTTAAATAGAAATATTGGTAGAATATACATTTTTTAAACTAGGACTAACTGTTTCTTTTTATCATATAAATAATTTTTGTAACTTTGTTGCCTTTTATAATAGATACATTTGGCAAGTTATCTTCAAGTGCAACCAATTAAATGTTGACAGTTACATTAAAATCCTATTTAGTAAATTAGGAGTCTTGCAATTTAATTACTTTTGTGAATTTGGCACATATAAATAAAATAACCCACATCGTGTTTACATAGTAAATGTATATTTATATTTGTATTGGAAAAAGTTAATTTATAAACAATAAAGGCTTTTCATTGATAATGTTAGAATTAATTAAAAAAGGTCTTTAAAAAATAGCATTTAAAACAGACGTTTTACTTAATACTGTTAATTTGGATTATCTTTTTATTAAAAACGTTTTTCAGTCTGTTTTTTGAAAAGTGACTCACGTCTATTGTAAAAAAGTAAAGGGTTTGGCACAACTAATATGTTTTTAGTTAAATTAGTAGTGACCGCTTTTACTGTTTGTTAATATTGTTGTATTGTTCGTACTTTAATTTTATAATTTAGCCTCAATTTAAAAGGGTCACAGCTGGTTTAACTACGGAAACAGTAAGCTACGTTATGTTAATCAATAGCCATTTGTTAACCTATTAATTGGTATAAATTAAGAGAATGTTGTAGCTGTTTCATGCTTCATAGCATAAAACACTGATTAAGTTGGAAGCTTGATTCAGGACACCTATGTACATTAAGAATAATTAGTACAAACACCGGAAGTTAATTAATTAAAAAAAAACTAAAATACAATTACGCATTTTACAAAAAAGCTGATAAATGCACCTTAACTATCCATTTTATTTTTTTATAGAAACCAGTTTAACTTTAAGGCAATATAATATAAATAAATAAAATGATTTATTTCACTTAGTTATCTCCAAATTTGAAGATTTGATTACATTTAAAATAATATCATGCACATCAAGTTGTTATAATATATCTACTTAAAAAAAAGAAATTTGTTAATGCTTAATCAAAAGTGCACAACTTGTTTTAAGATTAGAGAAGATGATTGTGAATAAACTTACACAAGCTACTAATTTCTCTTTATAAAAAATAGTTTCATTAAGTTTGAATGTCACATGCCATTGTGTTTCAATGATGCTACACAACTCCAATCAATAAACTATTGCCTATAAAACAACAAACTTATAAACAGCATACATTTTTGTTAACTTTTCCTTTACAATGAATCATTTCCTGTCTTTAATAGCTGCTAAATATTGTACACGCACATAAATATTAAAACTTATGGGCCAACCTATATGCACATGTATACAATGTTTATCTTAATGCCATTTGAAAAATTATCAAGTGTGATTAATAATAAATTTTACTCCAAATTTTTTTATTCATTGATAAAAATTATTTAGTAACATGTTTTCACTTTTAAAAATTGTTGAATAAAATGTTGGCAATAATCGACTATGTGACAAATTATCTTGATAATTAACTGTATATCGTGTATGTATAAATTTGCAATTATCTTTTTTATTTTTAACCAGTGTACTTATCAATGGGTTTTTAAAGAGATTATTTATTTCAGGATTGTTATATTAGAATTGTCAGATTCACTTAGATAATAAATTCACTAAATCTGACACCAGAGTTCAAATTCGTGTGTGTGTGTGTGTGTGTGTAAAACTTGAAAGGTATGCACTGCTGATGATTCCAAATAAGGATGAAACAGCTGTACAATGCTCCTGGTTGACTTAAAAACCCACTAAATTTATTATTTAAGTGACAATTCTAAAATATTGTACTTACTGCAACTTAATACTAAAAGTAAGTTATTACGAGTAGTTTTATTTTGGCATAATAGTGTATACAAAAAATAATTTGTATTTATTGACCGATAACTTGGTTTATTTTACAATATACAATGTATGTTTTTTTCATATATTAAACAATGTATAAAACGAAATGTATACATACACAATATTATGTATATATATATATATATATATATATATATATGTCCACTGTTGAAAGATGTTTCCTGTAAAACATTCAAAGTAGTAAAAATAAATAAAATGAAAAATAAAATGTATATATGTATACATATATATGTAAGAAAAATTATAAAAATTAAATAAATGAAAGTTATGGTTAATGTACAACTTTTATAAACATGAAATCTTTTATTTTTTTTAAATTATTTAAATTAATTGTTTTATGTGTAGCAAATATAAATTTAGCTATTTAATAATGGTTTTAAAAAATTAAATTAAATACCTAATTTGGTGGTACATAAATATTTATTAAAATTGTATAAATTGCAATTAATTATGACCTTTATATGGGCATCGAATTTGCAATATAATTTTTTTTACTTTTTGTATATTTCAAATTAAATTGATTGATTTTCATTTACAATGCTACATTTTTTTAAAAGGTGAACATTTAGCGTATTCCTAGAGAATGGTTGGTGTTTCTAGTTGGGGAATAAAAAACCTTGTTTATGAGAGTTCAAATTTATTAGCTTGGTTGCCGGGGTGGTCTAGTGGTACAGCGCTCGATTTGGACCTCAGTGGGCATGGGTTCGAATCCCACCACGGGAAATAAAATGCGGGCCCACGTGTGGCTTTGCTAAAATGTTAACTGCTGAAAGATGTTTCTCGTAAAACATTTAAATGCCAATTATTAAAAAAACAATAAATAATTAGTGACGTTTTGTCATAAATAGTATTTTTGAAATAAAACAAACTTATATTACAATTTAAAAATACCAAACAATATAAAATTTTAATTCATAAAAACAAATGTTATGTGCAAACTATTATACTGCATCGAGATTACAATATCAAGCTTTTTAATTAACCACTTTTTTAAATGAAATAAAATATGCATTAAAATATAAAAATGTTTTAATAAAAGGAAAAAGTTAAGTCTGTTGTTTAACAAAACTGTAAGAATTTTAACATGTGGCAAGTTTGATTTATAAAATGTCACTGCAAACAACCTAACTATCAACGTTGTACCATTTTTCAGTTATAAGCAATTAAAGGAACATTATTGATTATTAGAATTATCAGTACAGCGCGCGACTTGGATTTGAACGGGTATTAGTTCGAATCCCACTACCGGCACCAAATGTGAGCCTACGTTCGGCTTCGCTAAAATGACCACTACTGAAAGATGCATTACCCGTAAAACATTCAAAATAGTAAAAATATAATAATAAATGAACGATCATCATATTTTTATAATTTGAGAGTTGTACGCATTTGCTCATTTAAATACCGTAGTTTGTCTAATTACATTGAATTGTTACTGTTTTAACTCGACTGATTAAATACTGATCATAGTTTGTTTGCTTTCTGCTATTATAATTTATGTGAACAAACAACTACAGACAAAGTAACGCCAATTAACAACTATTCCAGTAAATTATCATACATCGTCAGCTTACTTGTTACAAACCTCTTTTTTTATCAAATACGACTTAGAAATCAGTGCAATATACATTTATGGAGTAAATAATGCTTAATTTACACTTTAATAAAGCTTTTTTTAAATTTTGTCAAACTGTATAATCGTGTTTTCAATTGTTAATTTTGTTAGTATTGAAGATTTAAAATTTAAAACAAAGTTTTTTAAAAGATCTATGATATTTGTAGTTTCTAAAAATAGAACAAAACACACATTTTTGCTGTTTCCTGATGAAAATTGAGATCGCTTTAAAATCGTTGGTTTTTAAAATTACAAATTAACTAATTTATTGTACCCGAATTATTTTGCTACAATGAATAAAAGTTTCAATAATTGTTTAGTTGGTACACTTTTATTTCTTTTGTCAAAATGGAAACATTAAGCTATTTTTTTATACACTGTTTAGTTTTTAGTAATTGTCTTACATATACTGAGTGATTTTGTTAACTGTTGTTTTTACTTAGTTTATGCATTTTTTTTAAAACTACGATTATTCTACTCTTCTCAATAAAGTTTTGGAAGTATCTAGTACCAAGCTGATTTAATTGTAACACAAATTAATATAATACAATTGCATTTATGTTTAAAACACAATCATTTAATTATTAAATTCAATTTTTTTAAAAACAAAATCAATTTTTAGGGTTGCAAACATTTAAAAAGTATAATATACAATTAATATTATTTAAAAAGCTAAAACAATATTTTAATTGAAATAATAATTAGAAAATAAAATAAAACAAATATTCCAAAAAAATTATTAATTATTATTTGTTTTATTCGTAAAATTATTTATATATTAATTAGTAAACATTGTTTTCTCAAAATATATTCTAAATACAAAATAATTTTTTTAGAACATAATTATTGTTGTCGAGAAATAATAATTTTTTTATTAATGTTCATTTATAGTATTTTTAGAGAATTCTTTTTTTTATATTACGATGGTTATTAGTTCAACTTTAATATATAATTAATGTACTAAAAATACAATATTTAGTAATAATTATACAATAAGTTGTTAATTTACTATTAATAAAGAAAGGACTAGTACATTTTATCTGTTTATAATGTAAAAAGTACATACTATAAACTTATGTATAACCAGAATTTTTTGTCATTTAGTTGCGTAGACCTATTTAAATTATAACACAGTTGACATCATGTTATTGTTTTTAGTCATTTGTATGTTAAAAAATATATAAAATAGTTATATTTGTTACTTAAGGTCTTAATTGCCACAATGTTATTGCACAATTAGTTAGTTTTCAAAACAACAGTGTAATGAGGTAAATTTTCTAATAACTTTGTCATATTTATTAAAATATATAACAATGGCTTTTAAGCGGTTTAAACGTGGCCACTGACATGGATACATAAACTCAATAATAAAGTATTTGTTTTAAAATTAAGAAGTGAAATTTTATTGCAAACTAGATTATATATTTATAAGTGTGCATAATTGTAAGGATTAGATTGTACACAATAGTAATATTATTAATATAGTAACGTCAATAATATCATTATATAATACAGTAAATATATTTTTATTGCAGTATTTAATTAACTAATAATAAGCTTTGTTTCGATAATTATTATAATAAATATTTTTAAAATGTTAGTAATTGTAAGATTTGCTTAACTTGGTTAATTATACTATATGTTAATTAATATTTTTAGTTAGGTCAAAAGTGTAATTACTGACAAGATAAAACAATTGTTCATACCAATTAAGCGTAAAAACTTTAAATCTGTTTTAGTTAACAAAGTAACACTTTTAAATTGGGTTAACTTTAATATTTTGTATATATGTTACTAAAAAGAAACCCTAATAAAAAAATGTTACTTACAACTTCTAACAATTATTTACATAATAATAATAATAATAATAATAATAATAATAATAATAATAATAATAATAATAATAATAATAATAATAATAATAGTAATAATAATAATAGTAGTAGTAGTAGTAGTAGTAGTAGTAGAAATCCTAACATTCTAAATTGCAACTAATAAAAATTTAACAAAAATAAAAATAAACAAGTATTATATTTTTAATGCATTATCTATACATTGTAAAAGATTTTGCATTTAAACAGTAAATATTTAACCTTACAAATCATAGAGATTTGCATTTTAAAGTTTTATTTTATAGCACTTTAAAACAAGTTAAAAGTCAGGATACAGCACATCACCAACTTTGAGAATTGCGCACAAAAACGTAATAATTGTGTAATTACATAAATTACTTATAAACTATAAATACGATTAATTTATCGATGCCAAAGTAGAGGACTTAGTAACAAGATCTTCATGCCGCAAATTATAATCTATATAATTTTAAATGTAGGGCTATAATAATCTTGTACTATATTGTTATTTACAATAGAAATAATAAATAACTAAGTCTCCATCCTTGTACCACAGTAAACGGAAGTTCAATCCTTCCATGTCTGCAAATTGAAAAACTTTGTTCAGCTACGCTAAATATTTACATGCTAAAAATGTCTTTGTAAACTATTTCATTAGTAATTCTGGAATGAAGCTAGCATATTTACATTAACGTTGTTTAAAAAGCAGTAAATAAATAAAACTAATCTAAAACAAAGGACACAGGTAATAATTTAATTACATTGCACTTTAGTAAAAAATTGGTATATTGACAATTAACAAAATGTACACTAGAATAAGCTATTCAACACAAACTTACTTTTTTGCAAATGACCATTTATTCAATCGATGAAGTATTAATCCACACGATGATGATTTACATAATCCATTATCAAAACAATGAATACAGCACAATCGTGACTAGTTATTTGCGCATTTAAAAACGACTTTGTTGTCCTAGCAAAATGGAAATAAATGTCACATTGCCTACAAAACACACAAACTAGGTTGGGCAGTGAGACAAACACATCTTTCTCTATGCCTTGAATATTGACTTATGCATAATTTTTGCGGACATCCCAATGTGTAGTCAGTTGTATAGACTCATCTGTGTGTTGTGTGTCATGCATAATCATAATGCATTAACATGAAAGCCATGTTGTTTATTCTTGATATGTTGGAAAATGAACTAAATAGTACTTAAAAAATACAAACAAACAAACATGGTTGTTTTATTTATCATTTATAATAGAAGTTAATTTGGACATATGTATGCTTATTGTATAAAAAGATAATAGAATTTTTTAACATGATTTGAATAAAAAGTTATTTAGTATACATTGCTGCTCAAATACAAAGCATACTTAAAAACGACACAATTATCTAGAAAATATAGTTTTAAATCTAAACCTGACAAATTAACAACAAAGTTTATCATTTTACAGTTGGGATATTGAAATGTACACGTTTATTATTATTATTATTATTATTGCTGTTGTCGAGTTATTTTTTAAAAGAAAAAATGCAGAATGCAAAATTGCAAATACGAATATGTTATTAACTTCATATTTTTATTTAAATTACAGTTTGCTAAAAACACTCATTTGGTAGCACCATTTTGTATTAACATACATGTTCAAAATTGTTTGGCAAACTTAATCTTTTTGAAACACAATTTTGGGACCAAAAAAGGTGTAGAGCCAGGCCACAGAAACAAAATCCTCAATAAAACAGTTTAAAAATTACATTTTATTAATTAAAAAAAGAATTATAATTATTTTTTGTGTAAAGCATTTTTTGTTTTTATAGCTAATTATTTATATCTATAAATACAAATTTAATTAATTTAAACTAATATATTGCACATGTGCTTTTAACAAATGTACTGTTGTTTATTTAATTATTTCAAATATTATAAAATAGTTTCGATTTTTTTAAATAAAATACTTTTAACAGCAAAAATACACAATTAATCAAATAAAAATAATTGAACATTATAAAATTAATTTAAAAATTTACCATAGTTATGAAACTTCTTGTTTGTTTGAAATATTTTTAAATGTTCACTGTTAATTAACATTTATTAATTTTGTACACTTTGCACTATGTATAAAAATTGTAACAAATTTAATTTAATAGCTAGTATGTAAACTTAGTTTTAATTGGTTCCAAGTCGGATTAGAAAGGAAGAGGGTTGGAATGCACAGTTAGCAGTTTTGCTTTTGTGACAATTACAGAAATGACAAAAAATACTATTTTGATAAACAAGAGCAAATAGTGAAAGCACGAGTTTGATAGCAAAGCGAATCAACTGTCAAAAAAATAAAAGTGCTGTGATCAAATTCAACCTAATTTATTTATACTCCTTGGAGCAAAACGTTTGTAGTCTAGCAGTACAGCGCTCTACTTAGACCTGGTATACGTGGGCTTGAATCCCACCACTGGCACTAAATGCGGACACACGTTTGGCTTCGCTGAAATGTCCACTGGTAAAAATTGTTTTCCGTAAAACATTTAAGGTAGTAAAAATAGAATAAAATAAATGAAATAATAATAAAGTTAAAACAAACATTCACACGAAACGTGTGCTAATGTAATTTTGATACTATTAATAAATAATTATGTTTCCAAAATAATTATTACACATTTCTTATTAAGTAATTTTTATTTGTTAACAAACTACATTTTAAACTTTTAACCATTGTGTTCAAAGTGGACAATTGTTAATAAATGATTAATACAATGAAGTAGAATATTTGAGATTTGTCATTAGTTAACCAGGAAAGTAAATGTAAGTCAATAATTAAATTAAATTAATTAAGTTAAAAAAGTAATTTCGCATAAAGTTTAAGTCAAAAATTGTTCAAGTATGTTGCTATACAGGAATTGAAACCATTAGATACTTATTTATTTTTTCAATTAAAATTTAAAACGTGTTTTATAATACAAAATGAGATAAAAAGTAATACTTTATTTAGAAAAAATTGGTTATCTAATAAAAATTAAGTTAAACATATAAGTATCAATGCTACCCTTACAGAATATATATTATTAAAGACATAACAGGGAAAATAATTTAGAACGATGATTGCAATAGAAATTAGTAAACGTTGTGCAATTTGCAAGTGTACACTCGTTTTCCTATACATATACTTTTGTATTTTAAATAGTTGAAAGTAACAAACAAACACATACACAACACGAAAATGTATTTATATAAATTAATTAATTTTGTTTTATTAAGATGTTTGAGATCATTAATTTTAATCTGACTAAAGTGATATTTTCTAATAATTAAAAATTTTAATATTTAGGATTGCTTGTAAAGATAAGAAATTTAAATCCCGTTTATTGGTTGTATTTTTAATAAGGTGTCGATAAAATTTACAACCGCTACAAATTAAACAAAAAATGTTGTTGAAAAGTTTAATTTTCTTTAATCTATTCTAATCATACACAGTTAATTAGTTTTTAAAAAATGGTTTATCAGCTATATATTATCAGTTATATATTTATCAATTTTTAATTTTTACTTTAAAAAATTACACAAAGTTATATAATAGGCACTAGTTTATAAATAAACCATTTTTTAATTGTTAATGCTTCAAATGTTTTTATGAGAAACATTTCTTAGCAAGTAGACATTTTAGCATAGTCTAACGGGGTTCATCTTTTAGTGCCAGTGGTGGGGATCGAACTCATAGCCATCCAAGCTCAAATTCAGCTCTGTACCGCTACACCACTATTTTTGTTTAATATAATAATACAAATAAATAATATTTACGGTTTTACTTTACTGTAATATTTTTTAAATATAACCTATTCTCTTGTTCAAACCGTATAGATATATATATTCCAATTTTAAAATTATGTTTTTTAAATACATAACATTGAAGTAAAAAATTATTTACCGGGGTGGTCCAGCGCTTAACTTAAATCTGGTAGACATAAGTTCGAATTTCACGTTTGGCTCTGTTAAAATGTCTACTGCTGAAAGATATTTCCCGTAAAACATTTAACGTAGTCATAATAAATAAGTAATAATTATACTAAATATCCGTTGTAAGCCTAATAATTGATAAAAATTTAATGTTTAAAAAATTATTTAAATATTACATTTATAATGTATAAAAAATGTTTTTGTTAATGTTCTATAACGAATAACCCATTGTCGTTCAGGTAAATATGTTTTACTATTTTCTCACATTTATTCAACCAAAGAAACAAATCAATAAAAAGGACATTTTGAAAGGGTATTTTGCCTAAATTGAAGTGGCACATATTCAACTGCACCACTAACTGGATTTTACGTTTGTTAAACATACAACATACAAACAGTAGATGAAAGTGGGTTTTATAAAAATTGATTATATTACAATATAAATAAATAATTTCTGTAGCATATAAAATAAAACAAATTTGTACTTTTAATGTTTAAATAACACTCTTCACCAAAATTAACACTGTTGAATTGCTTATATATATATATATATATATATATATATATATATATATATATATATATATATATATATATATATATATATATATATATATATATATATATATATGTATAACAAGCTAACAAATTAGTTTGTAGAAATTGAAATGACAACAATATTGTAAAATTGAAATCAAGTGCAATTTAGATTGTAAAACCAAGATAATGTATTTAACTCTAATTTCAAACATAGGCTATATTTTTTATAAGATAAATAATAAAAAATTGATTTAACTTTAAGACATTCCAAATAACATTCAAGCATTTTAGAAGTAAATTACTCTAACACGTGACTAAATGTATTGTCAAATATTTTAAAAATTCAGTATATTCCAGGTATTTTTAATATATTTATGTATGTTAAAAATTAAAAAAAGTTTGAACAATAATTAAAAAAATTATAATTTGATTTGTATTTTAAATGTCATAGTTTTATCTATTTTTTAATTTTACACAAGTTTTAAATATTTTTAAACCAGTTAAATAATGTTTTATTAATTATAAATCATTTTTGTGACAATCTGCATTTAATAGTATTTGTAACAATAGCAAGGCAATTTATTGCAATTTGTTTTTGGTGTTTTACAGCAGATTTTTATGTTTTTGTTATTATTTGGAGTAGCCTAGACGGTACAACGCTTGATTTGAACCTTGATAGACATGGGTTTGAATCCCACGACCAGCACTAGAATGCGGGCCTACGTTATTTCGAAACTGGATAGGTATGGGATTGAATCTGACTATCTGTAGTAAATGGGGCTAAGTAAATTGCCTATTTGTTAAAAAATATTACATATAAAACATTTACGCAGCAAAAACCATTTAAAAATGTTGACTATAAATGTTTCGCAGCAATCATTTATCAGCAAGTAGAAATTTATAAAAAATTAAACAAAAATCCATATTTAGTGCCACAATACATTTACTTGTTATTAATTTAGCAATAATTTTTTTCTTTTGTACTAACCTATAATCAGCAAATCTTCATTTAATACAAACTTAAAATAGGGTATGACAGAACTATTTATAAATATTTAAAGCATTTTTTATGCAAAATGTATTTTAATGAAATGTTCAATTTACACAAAAACGTTTGGAACAATTGTTACTGAAAAAGGTTTTTTTATTTTTTATTTTTGCTACTTTAAATTTTTTACGAAAAACATTTTTCAGCAGTGGACATTTTAGCAAAGTCGAACGTGGGCCCGCGTCTAGTGCCAATGGTGGGATTCAAACCCATGTCTACTTGGTCCAAGTCGACCGCTGTACTGTTAGACCATTACAGTACGACGCGCTCTAGCCTATTGTTTTTAGCATAATTCTCAATACACCAACAGTACAATTTTCAACATAATATGAACTATTTTTTATTAGATTGAACGTAAAACTTAGATGTATTGCTTTAATATTTTATCAAAAGAATAGCAGATAAACAATATTTTGGTACTTAATAAAGTCCATCTTTACGATAAATTGTATAAAGATGTTTTAGCAATTAAATAAAAAATTTTGAAACAATTATTTATCTGCCATCAGCTGATTATTTATTAACATAAATAATATTCTTCAAGTTTGTTTTACTAAATTTATTGAAGTGAATTGCCTATATGGAACATAGAAAATGACAGCTAAATGTAAATTTAAATAAAAACAGAAAATCGTACTTTTGAAAATTTTAAAAAGTTAAAAAAGGAACACTTAAAACTGCGTTAATTGTAGAAAAAAGGTAAACATAATTTGCTTATATAAAATAAAACAATGTTTTGTTTTGTTTTCTAAAGCAACGGACTTTTCTAGCCTTTCAATATAAACACTGAAGTCCTTATATTATTATTATTATTATTATTATTATTATTATTATTATTATTATTATTATTATTATTATTATTATTATTATTATTATTATTATTATTATTATTATTATTATTATTATTATTATTATTATTATTATTATTATTATTATTATTATTATTATTATTATTATTATTATTATTATTATTATTATTATTATTATTATTATTATTATTATTATTATTATTATTATTATTATTAACATACACACCATTAAAAATAATCAATCAAATAATTACGCGTAACCTGATGCATATATATATATATATATTGGGTTGGCAGAGACAGCTAACAGGCTAAACTGTTTACCTTTGATAAATGTCTATTTGCCAACAAAATGTTTCTACATAAAATATTCAAGCGATAAGAACTAAAAAACGTTTACATATAACCTTTAGGATAAATAACAATAAAATTATTATTAGTTAACTTTTAAAGTTTCCACCTTTAACTAAATTGCATTTTAAAAACGTATTATCTAATTTTATTAATTTTGTTAATTCTAATTAAAAATAAAAACAATCATTTAGAGAAACACTTTCTATTTAACTGCCAGTTTCATCTGTAAATGCTGTTAGGCAATGTGTTATTACTATTATATATTATACAAAACCCTTTTTTAAAAATTAATAGACATGGGGCAATAAAACAACAATTATAACAAAACAACAACAACAACAGCAACAACAACAACAGCAACAACAACAACAACAGCAGCAACAACAACAAAAATAAAGTCTCGTTGGTATTGAAAATTCTGCAAATCGAAAATTGAGCTTCCTTTCGGCTTTTACTCAACCCTGACATCTATGTAACTCTGTCATTTTGATACGTGCGATCACTTCTTTGCTGATGTTTGCCGGAATGGCGTTCTCTTATTGTTTTTGTAGCAGTATAAATTTTTTTACAGATGCCAGGTTGCTAGCCTTCTGCTCAAACTCTCTTCCTTTATCCAGGCTTGGGACTGACTAGATTGAATTATTTCTGATCCAAACTAGGCGGAGTTATTAATATTATTATTAATAGTAATAGTAGTAGTATTTTATTATTATTATTATTACTAATATTATTAACAATAGTAATAGTAGTATTTTATTATTATTAATAAAATTATTGCGTTGAAATGGTTTAGTGATACAGTGCTAGACTCAAACTTGGGTGGGCATGAGTTTGTGAGCAATTACCGGTACTAAAGTGCGAGCTTTCGTTTGCCTTTGCTAAAAAATGTTTCTTGTTAAGCATTCAAACAGTAACAATTGAATTAATAAAAAATTTAATAAATAATGTTGATGTATTAGATGTAAATTATGAAAAAGTTATTTTGTATATTCTGCAGCTTTCAATATGTTTTAATTGTTAAAATCTTTTTATATTTATAAATTAAAACCCATTTTATGTGCCCAAATCAGTTTTTACTCTATTGAAGTTAAGTTGGTCATAACTGTCGAACATGTCTATTTTTAGTGTGTATATGATGGTTTTTTGTAATTTAAAATTTATATTTAAAACATTTTCTGCGTTAATGCACTATGTATGTATACGCCAAATTTTTGCGTTTGCTATTCAAGAGAATATACTGAATAAATTCATATCACAGTGTATTTTTTGCCATTATTTAAAAAAGTTATTATTATTATTATTATTATTATTAAATTTTAATCCATTAGTGCCTACATAGCGCAGTAACATAAAGGCAAACTTACTTTAATCGAGTTTAATTCAATTTTTTTTGTCAATACGTAAACGTTTCCAATTTATGGTGTTTGACAATTATTTTGCACGATACGAATGCCTTTTTGTGTGTTTATAAGCAACAACATGTACTTTTACAGTGGCAGCAATGTTAATTCTACGTTTCAACTGTATCTCTTTTGAAAGCTGCTGCTAATTATTAGCATCCTAGTAGGATAAAAACTTGTTCAATGTGAGTTTATATAAAAATTATTCATAATTTTTTGTTAAATAGTGTGTATTATTTAAAATGCACATCTTCAAACAAACATTAAATATAAATCCCATTAAAACTAACAATAAAAACTGTATGTAATCAAAACACCAATTTTTAGATATACATAACATATAAAAAATGTGAATGTTTACATTTTTATATTCACATTTTTTGGAAAAAGGATTTAAATATATTATAATTATAATAAACATTCAACTTTAACATGAATCATCCCATCAGTATTTTAGTCTAACTTGGACAGTACAGCGTTGTTGGAAGCAAAATGTTGACTTGAAAAGTTGACATTACAGTCTGGTTGTTTATTGCAATTATTGAAAATAAATTTATAACTGTTTCCAATTAAACACATTTATAAAATGTGCATTCAATAATCAAATAATTAATCGATGTTGGATAAAAATACATTTAAAAAAATTACTTTTAGAACATTTGAATTTAAAGAAGTTGTGCGGGGGTGGTCTAGCGGTGCAACGTTTGACTTGGACCTGGGTGGGCATAGATTCGTGACCGGCACTAAATGCGGGCTACCGTCAGGTTTTGCTAAAATATTTACTGTTAAAAGATGTATAACGAGTACGCGGACATTGTATGATAATCGAATCTAATACTCGTTAATTGGATATACTTAGTTGTTTGCCCACAGAGATTATAATAACAGAAAGACTAATGATTATTCAGTCGCGTTAAAATAGCATTAGTTTAATCAAATTATTCAAATTACAGTATTTAAATAAACAAGTAGAAACAACTCACAAAGTGCAAAAATGTAAAGTTTGTTTATTTAAACGGAAAATCAATAATCATAATAATTAAAAATGTTTTATTAAGTGGTTGTAACTAGAAAATGTTAAAAGCTGGATTGTTTTTAGTTAATTTTTACAAAAAATACTTTTTACAGCTGTTTTCCGTAAAACATTGAAAGTAATAAAAAACAATTATTTTATTAAATTATGCTGTTATATTTAATTTAGTTTTATTTCATTTGATTTTAACTGGGAGCTAGACAAATACCTCCAGTTTGCACTTTTTTGCATTTTTAAAATTAGTATTATAATTTGTTTTTATAAAATTTAGGGAGGGATGTTAGCGATATCCTTTAACCTTCACTTTTTCACTTTTCACAAAGTTGTGATTAACTCAGATAAATTTATACTATTACTAACAATAATTAAGCAACTAAAAATCTGTTTCATTTTACAAATAATTTGTTGCTAATTATTGATATTCTAAGTGTATTTTAATTTAGAAATAAAATTATTGAATGTTTGTGCTTGTAATAATAATATTTAAATAATCCAATTTGTATTCACAGTATTTACCTTTTTATTGTAAACAATTTTAATATCTTATTGTATTTAAAATAACATTACATCTTGGACTGAGTAAACAATGTTAAAATAATCAATTTATATAATAAATACTAAAATTAAATGGTTACAATGTATAGAAAACATTTTATTATGCAACCTTCCTAAAAGGCGTTTATATTTAATAGCTTTTCCTGTTAAATATACCTTTATTTAGCTGACAATACTTTTTAAATAGTTATTTCAGTTATTTTTACTCAAAAAGAAATTAAGAATTGCAACTACGTATATATATATATACTTTAAATAATTTAAAAAATATTATTTAGCAGAAAAATATTAATTACAATTAGATAGTTAAAAACACTAATTACCAAACCAAGTAGACTGGGTTTTAAACCTCAGAATTTTTTTGTTTATAAATCCACAGCCTATGAGTATTGTAATTATTGATTAAATTAATTTAAATAGTACAAAGTTTTAATTAGCTACGTGCTAGAACTTATTTTTTAATACTAAGGTATGTAAACCACAATCAATAATAATACTAGTTTTTTAAAACAAAAATTGTTTTTTTTCACAAAATAAAATGCTTACAGTTTAAGAAAACAATTATTATTAAAAAAGGTTTATTAATATTTAGAAAAAAAATTATTTCAATTTTAATAAACGAACTCAAATATTGACAGTGTTTTTTGTTTGTACTTGAAAATTATTAAGTAACGCAGTTTATTAATCAGTTTTTAAAAAATTTGTTACTACTTCAAATGTTTCACAAGCAACATTTTTTAGCAAATTGGCATTTGAGTCAAGCCAAACATTGACCCACATTTAGTACCGGTAATGAGACTTAAACCAGCGTTCGTGTCAAATAATTCTAGACCACTAGACGTTTATTGCTGTACTTTAACTCAAATAAAAATTAATCACTTTAAAAAATTTAAACTACAATTATTTTAACTTTTTAACTTTTAAAAAGTTCCTATGAGTTTAGTTTATTACACTTATTTAAGTGTAGATATAAAGACTTTACATATTAACATTGATGGCATTTATAAAATAAATTTCAATTTTAAATATTTTTATTTTTCAATGTAAAATTATTGTTCTAAAATACAAGTTAAACAATACTTTTGTTTTAAAACATCTCTATTAAAATTTTCATTTTATGGAATGTAAATTAAGGCATTTTCTATCTTGTACAGTAAGTAAAAAATAACATTTATTTTATTTACATTTGTAATTTTATAAAGAAAACAAATATTTTAATTAATAAATTTTTTTTAAAACATTAAATAAATACAGGACTTGTCAAAATATTGGCATGAAATTTGCGCTCCATTAACTACTGTATAAAAAATACGTTGAAGCAACAAACATATTTTACAAATGATTTACATCTTGTAAAAAAATTAAAATTAACATAAAGATTTTTAAATTTTTTTGAATACCAGAACATTTTATATAATATTTGAATTTTTGCAAAAAAATTAATTATAATAATCAGATGAATTTGTTCAACTCCCACTGAGGCAGAATTGGCTCATAGCTAAATGGGTATGGGTTTGATTTCTACTACTAGTATTAGATGCTTGTTTGGTATTGCTGAATATTTATTTACTATACATGTTTACAGCTAAACATTTACGCAAATATTATATATATATATATATATATATATATATAACTTTTTTATTTTTTATTTATTTTTGCTACTTTGAATGTTTTAAGGGAAACATTTTTTAACAGTGGACACTTTAGAGAAGTCTAACGTGGGCCTCTATTTTGTGCCGTATGATGTATATATATATATATATAAAGTAGTAATAAAACTGCATCGTACATACATGAAAAAAATTACAGTGTATTAAAATAGTGATATATTTATTTTAGAATAATTTGCTTTCTTTATACGCAACATTTATAACATGTATATTAAAAATATTTTTTATATTCATCTTAATAATGTATATTTGAAGGTTTTTATATAACAAAATATCAAAAATATAAGTATTTTTAAATTATGTATATATATATATACATCAAATATTAAAAAATATAATAAATAATTAAATATTCAACTACTTTTTATTAAATAAATATTATTATTTACACAAAGAAACTTAAAATTTCTCCATTAAAAGGAAATAAATAAATAAAACCTGTACAAATACAAAACTATTTTAAAATTAAAAATAGTTTTGAAAAGTATACATAAAAATAAGCAAATTTTATGTACAGAACGTTTTTGTTGTTTTTAATTCAAATTTCGACGCAGGCGATTGGTCATTTCGCGCAATTCTAGCTCACCAGGGGTGTCTTTAAAATTGTTCAAAAATTCAAGTATTTTGTTGTCAGGAGGTATGGAATATTGTCTATAAAAATAAATTTATAAGTAAATATTTAAAACTGTGTCATTTCAATTGTACATGCTTTAAGTTGAATTGTGTAATTAAAATATTTGTAGAAACTTTTAATTTTTAAAGATGCATTTTTATTTACAATGATTAGTGAAAGAATATTTCCAATAAAAAAACGATCAAGCGCATATAAAAAGGGATCAAGTTTGGTGTCAACAGTGGAATTCAAATTACCGCCTACTAAAATACAAGTCTAGCAACGTAGTTATCTCTGTTATACCTGGAAGCTTAAAAAGAATCAGAATGTCATTAAATTAAATCTAAAATTAAGTTTTATTGTGATTAAAAAAACAATTATTAAGTAATTATGAGTCTACTGTATTATGGAATAAAGCAATTATTTATAATTAAATGCAGGTTAAAGTAAGTGTTTTAAGTTTAAAAATATGTCAGAGTGTATATTAACAAAAAATATTAATTAATATTGCATAATACAATCAAAGTAAAGTTAACTACCTTGAGATCAATCTAAACAGCAATTTAAGACATACATACAATTTTATAAAAAGGTTTAAAAGTACAACTTAATCTAAATTGTTTGATTTTGCTATTATATACAGAGTTTGACAAGTTAGGGATGGTACAATTAAATTTCCAAATTCAGTTTTATTGGACTTTATGCCACTAACCAACTGCTGCTTTAATACAGTGGCCAAGTTGCTAAATTCGTACCCAAACAAACAAACAAACGATATTTGCGCACTTTTGTTTCTCTACCCCAGAAATCTGTTCACAAACATTTTTCCTTGTCAAATGCAATTGTCATACAATTTAAAACCTTACGCTTTTGTCGGATCCAGTTTTTCCTGTTTAATAATGTCGTGAATAATAAGAAAATGCTTCCAGCATCGCCAAAAATTGACAATAGATCCATGTTCGCGTTTGTACGTGCCGTCCAAACATTTGGGAGTTTTGGACAAAAACAGAGGATTGCCTTGAGCTAAAACAACCAAATTTTGAAGCATTAGGCCGAGGTAGGGAATAAAGGGGGGATTGGCCTGTTCCAACTCTTGACGATATTCGGTAAAGTGTGGCGGTTGCATATACGGAGTGACACGGTTCAAGCGCTGGACAATAATAACAATAATAATAATTATTATTATTACATTAAGCTTTAATACTTCACTAGAAATATATTTGGCGCAAAAATACATTTTTACGATCAATAAAAAATAAATATATGTTATAATATATATATTCTATATCTGTCAAATTTGTCAATTAAACTTTTAAAATATACTATAGATAGATTTTTTAAATATTTGGTTCGTAATAACTTGGTTGTTTGATTGTTGTTTTTGTAACAAATAAATCTGCTTTCAATGTACATTTTTAATGTTTAATCAAACATTATCAAAAATTAAATGTTATTTATGTTTTTGTAATTGTTATATAATTTTGTATCTTTTTAGGATTATGTCTGCTTATACTAATTATGATATTCTCTGTGATGTCAAATATACTTGAAGTATCTAAACTAATAGTGACAGTAATTATTTTTGCTCAATTTACTATAATTAGAGTTTACTAATTAAAAACGCTAAGTTCTCTTTGTACCAAAAACGTTTAGACTTGAATGTAAGTTTCTTATATAGAATTAAATTAATTTTAATTTATAGCTTTTAATAACAAATTTTTATTAAAAATCTAAAAATTAAACACTTTTAATTGACTAAGGTATTTAATTTATTTCATTTAAATATACTTTCGACAAATAATATCAATAAGAA
This sequence comes from Cardicola forsteri, assembly GCA_025895645.1. Taxonomy (NCBI): domain Eukaryota; kingdom Metazoa; phylum Platyhelminthes; class Trematoda; order Strigeidida; family Aporocotylidae; genus Cardicola; species Cardicola forsteri. The sequence goes on from JAKXYG010000440.1 coordinate 90,604, forward strand.
TGAATCTTAATAATAATACAAATAAACGTTCATTGAAATGTTACTAATCCTGAGGATTTGAGTAATGCTTTTGAAGTTTCAATTTCTAATGATGGTGATATTTTTGACTATTCATCCTCCACGTGGTGCATCCTGGACTAGGTGCTGAAAGGCATCTAAACTAATAACAGCATGGACCGAGTACATAGCGGTATAAATAGGCTACCGCTTTGGCGGGTGGGTGGAAACATACAGCCAGGATACTTAAAAAATATCTTAAGGTATTCGTATACAATATGTAGCCCTTGGGCAAAAAATCAGGCTGCCTCGTCAATTTTCGTGAACAGTGGCGATGTCACAAGAATGCCGTCTACAAGCCATCGAAGTCGATCGTTTTATATACCGTATAAATATGGAAAATAATGAAGAGGTGATTACGTTACCAACCAAAATAAAAATACAAATTTTCAACCTAACCAAAATATCCGTATTAATTTTTTTACGCTTGCATCACACAAATACAACGGTAATGTAGTATGTATATATTTAATCGGTTTTGTCTGTTAGCATTTTACTATTGCTGCTTATTTTTTAAATTATTATTACTAAAGAACTGGGGTGGCACAAGTGGCTGGGTCTCTAGACTCTGCTCACCAATAGACGTTTAATATAATTAACACGTAAATATCTTATTAATAATAAATTACTCAAATCTTAAAAATAAACCAGAATTGTAAATTAATAATTTTTGCATTCCATCTTAGTGTTTCGACCATAATCAATACTTTGTGGTTTATAGTAAACATTTGAATATAGAAACACCATATATTTATTACGTTTTATAAATTACCTAAAAGGTATTTTTGCATTTATGGTTTTTATTAAATAAGATTTCATATGTAATCTATTTTATACAAATTTCATATTATATACCAAATTTATGTAGGTCAATTTTATTCTAAAATCAATAAAATTTCTACAATACAAAACGAATTATTTGAATAGTGTTTCAATTAATAGTCTGAAATGTCAACATACAATCATTACTTTAAGTAGTGTTTTTTTTTGAAAATTAATTATTGATTATTTTTTTCTAAATTTCAAACTTACTGATTTGACCTTGCGAGAAAATAACAAATCTGGTATGAGTAAGAACGCACACATGAAGGCCAAATAAGTGCTAAAATTTTGTAGTTTGTGCAAATGCTAAAATATTTAAAAAACAACAATACTTTTAATAATGAAATCGTAGTTTCAAAATAATAACTTAAAATTTAAAAATGTTTACACTTGCCTCCATCACATCTAACAATCGGTTGGCAATTTTGTCTCTTTCAGACAAATTTTGGTATTTCAAAATTTGGTAAGCTGTCCAATTTGAAACCAAGTTAAAATGCTGAGCGCATGCAGCCACGCTTTCGGTTGTACCCTGTTCCAGTCTCGATATGTCCATCAATTCTGTCATCTAAACAAATTATTAAAGCAAAGCAAAGTTTAAACATAAAATAATTATAAATTTAAACTTTAAACATGCTAACATAAAGTAATTATAATATTAATAAATTAAACATTAAAACAATATTGAGCAAAGATTTTAATTGAATCTGCTGTCATTAAGTATATTTTTAGACTATTCTCATTATGGACAAAAAATTATCAAGATTATAGTTATTTTGCGTAGCTACAACGATACAACAGTGCATGTTGTATAATTTAAATATATATATATATATATATATATATATATATATATATATATATATATATATATATATCACAGTTTGAAATGTAACTTTTGTTACCAAATATATAGTTCAGATATTTTATGATATGCAGACAAACACAATGTGTACAACAATACGTTATAATGAGTAACAACAATCAAAGTTACTGTACAATTTTGAAAAAATAATAATGGAAAAGTGCAAACAGTTAACCGCATTATAATATAGAAATTATGTTACAAATGATTTTTTATACAAACATTAAGCAAAAATATACAAACTGTTGTGCCATATATATGAATAAATGTAAACGGTTTTAATATGAAATATGCTACATTTTAAAATTAACGGAAAAATTGAAAACCTGTTTTATAAAAAACAAGTTTTCAATTTTTCCGTTATATAATGTTGATAAAAAATGTTGTTTGACTTTTCTGTTATAAGCTTTTTATCACATTTAACCCAATTCACACGCTACAATTTTATTGATTATAAAGATTTTAAAAATTAGTGAACTATATTAACCATTAGCCAAATACAATGAATTTTATTTAACTTGTGCCTAGCTACATTTTGAAAAGACATTTGTTAATAATGTATTATGAATGTACAAAATCGATAGATAATTGAATGAAAGGCCTTGTACCAAAATTAATTTTGTAAAACACGATATAGAAAATTATAAAATGAACATTGAAAAAGTAAATTTTGTACGGTGTATATACATTAAAACAGATGTAACTTTAAAATCAACATTTATTTAAAAATATTTTAGATTTAATGTTGGGCATTATTTTTCTATTTGTGCTAAAACACATTACCATAAAAAATTAATAATAGTAATCGTATACTTAACGCCACTGTAGCCGATCCGAAGTCGGGTTGTTATAAATCCAACCGTTGATGTACAATACCATTATTAATGTTTGGCATTTTGTTTTATAGCAAATAAAATAATTAGAAAATAATTAGCAGTGTACAGTCAGTTTGGTACATTTCCTACTTTAAGTGGTTAGAAAAATACCTACATTTCACACTGTTTGAATTTAAAGCAATTTGTATAAAATAGTCATTATATAGCGAATGACAATTAATATACTAAGCGGTTGTAGTTTTTGTTTAATGTATGAAAATGTATTTTATACCAAAATGCGTCACGTATCATAGTTTTTTTAAAAACTGATGTTAACTTTTGCTGTGTATAATACAAAAAACTATATGGTAACTAAAAAAATAGAAACGGTTTAATTAAAAAAATTATATGTTATACTAATAATTTTACTCAACCTTCAATTATGAAGTAGTTTATATATATATATATATATACATATATTTGAAAGGTACTTAAAAAGTATTTTAAGTTATACATTTACAGTATGTAATTCTCAGACTGAGGAAGATAAGCCTGGTATTATCAAACTTTGCAAAACGTGATGCCGTCACAATGATGCCGCCTATTAGCCAAGATAAGTAGCTTTACTTCTACGTTTGTTACACCAATCAGACCATTGGAGTCAATTGTTTATTATTTACTGTACAAATATAAAAATAATAAAAAGCAAACTATGTTACCAAAAACAATAGAAATGTTTTATAAAAATGATCATTTTACCAAATAAAGTAGAAACAAAAGCTTGCATTTAATACTTGCGATAACACTCAACGACAACACCCAGTTTTGAATTTAACATTTATGCTTTTACGGCCAAAAGTAACAGTATACACTTTTAAAAATGAACGTACATCAATTTTGTAATATTTGACCGCTTCCAAGTAGGTGAATTGTTCGGCCAGTTTTCGCGGTTCAAAATTCAACAAATTGACCAGACCACTGATCGATGCTGTCATAATATTACGCCTTCGACTCCGTTTGGGCAATGTTAAAGACATACTGCCATTGACATGTCTTTCGTCGTCTGTTTCGGTCAGTCTTTGTCGACCAACGGGACTCGGTGATATGTGTTTCATCTTCAGTTTGGGCATCGTTCCCGACTTTACTTTTTTCCACTGATGGAGCGAGATGTCATCTTTGGCCAAATTGCGAATCGATTTGTTGGCCGAACTATTTTCTTTGCACAAAAACAAACAATCGTCGACAGATTCATTTAAATGCAGTTTATCCATTTTGTTTGTGCCGTTTGTCACATTGAACACGTCACTGTCACCATCGGTAGACAAATCCGATCGATTCGATTGAGACGAAGTTACACTTTCGTCAGTTCGAACAACCTTTTTCTTTTTGTTGGTATTCGGTGCCAAATAATAATTTTGGGCTCTACCGTTCGCTTTGGTCATACTTTTGTTGGTATTGTTCAAATCCTGAGCCATCAAATATCCATTTGTACCGGATTGGGCAAGTTGACTTTGAACGGTGATTTGCAAAACACGACCCAATGAATTGTGACGCGTTTGGGACAAGTACACTTGAAATTCCAATAGATAATCAACCAGATTTTGGGTCAACTCGTGTTTCAATCGGGATACCTATTTAAAAGTACAAAAAACATGTTAAAAATGTTATATTCTTCCATATTTTAGTGATTCAGTGGTATGACTTGTGGTTCGCAAAAATAAAACGTTTTATCGTTTAAGATTTGATTACCGTCTTTTGCTTGAACAATTTAAAGATCCTACAGTTTAAAATATTTATTTATGTAGAAGTAATTGTTTGTTCACCTGATTCTACGTAACCTTAAACTGTTAAACTAGGTAGATGATTAAACCAACCAAGGGAAAAAGTTGCGAAAGAAGGAGCCAATAAGAGTCAGATATCCTTTTGTGAGTTGCGATAACAGGGACAGGAAAGTTTCTCAATGTGTGACCAAATTTGCACAATGATTCACTACAAATCGTATAGTACTAGCTAAATATTGATTTTTTCACCTTGTATACATTTCCAAGGTCAAACAATCCCCTTTTATTGTAATTTTTTAAATATTTGTTACTTTGAATGTTTTACAAAAAGCAACTTTTAGCAGTGGACAATTAGCGAATCCAAATGTGGGTCCGCATTTTAGTGCCGGCGATGGGATTCGAACCAATGTCCACCGAGGTCCGAATTCGAGCGCTGTATCGCTAAACCAATAGAATTAAAAAAATTATTTATCCATGGTTGGTTTTATCATTTACCGTTAAACTAACATATTGAGAAGTTTTGATTGGTACAATGCTTAAAAGATATTAAAAAATAATGGTTTAGTTATATATAATTTAACCTTGCCAAGGTTGATTCCAAATCCGTTTTGAGAAAATAAAAGTAATATAAAGTAGGGAACTAGTACTTTCTCCTATTTAAAAATTGTGCTACTGCTAATAAATCAATCGTTAAATTAACACAAAGTACTTGTTGCGTAAATCTTTTTAAAAATTTGGACTTATCACTAATATTGTTTTTTGCTTATCTAAAAAAAATTCAATGTATAGTCAACTCGACTTACTACTGTAATCAGAATAGACAACGTTGAACTGCACACTGTGTGACGCAATTTTGTTGGCTGTTCGTGCAAGTGAATCATATTTTTGGGGGGATCGAAAAAATAGTAAAATCGTTTGGTCAAACGTTTGATCAAATCTTCCGAACTGATAAACGTTCGGTAGGTGTACAAAAACGTTTCAAAAAATAAATAGTCTAAATGTAGGAATAAAAGTTAAAATTAGAAATGATTGTTTTCAAATTAATGCCAAAACAACAAAATAAAAATATTTTTCAAAATTGCTTATTTATTTAGATATATTTTTTAGTAAATCAATTTTGTCTTATCAATGGTACAGTTGAATATTGACATTTAACGTAAAGCATTGGATTTGATTTTTACGTAAGCTATAAAACGTATTTTAAAAAATTTGCATTTATTCAATATTTTTGACTAAATGTTTCAACAAGTAGTAAATTGAATTCATTAAAACTGTTTACACTAATGTAGAATGTCATTAATCTTACTGTATGTATCCTGTCAGCACAATTTTAAATATTATTATAACTTTAAGATGGGTCAATTTTTAATATTATTAAATATAATAGCTAATTTAAATGTTCAAAACACTTCCCCAAAATTAATTTGTTAAAAGTATATCAAAAAATTAATTTATTGCACACACACATTAATAAGTTATTGATTTTTTAAAAATCAAAAGCTTATGTATTTATTGAAATTACATATTTTAAAAATTGTTGCAATACCAACTTTGATATTATTTATCAAATAAGTAAGTACTGTAAACACTCATTCAAAAAAGGTAAAGTAATTTTTAAAACATTCCTCAATGTATTACTCAATTCTTAAATACCTTTATAAAAAAATAGTAGTGAAATAATAATTTTTTACTGTTTTTCAAAACCTTATTATCGTTTCTTTACTTGTTCAAAATTTTACTGGAATAAAATTTAACATATAATACACAATTATTTATACGAGTTGGGAGAATATTTTTATTATCAAACAATCTAGGCTTTCAAACGTAATACTAACACTAACATATGTCTAGTTTAATTCCTTCTGATGGAATATTGAAAGGCCTTAAACCATAAAGTTAATCAAATGCGTAAAACTTACGTTTACTAAAGAATTCAAGCCAAATGCATTATTGACAGACAAGCACTTTATTTTTTTAATATTAAATGTTTATAACAATCTTCAAATTACAGCAATAATTGTATTTTTGTAAATGTAATTTTTATGTAAATCAGATGACATAAATTAAAATATTAAACAGTTAGTTTATTGTTAAATAGTTGTAAATCGTAAACAAAATATACACTGTGCACTACCGGTTATTCAACATAATAATAAATATTAATAACTGTTGTTTATTACTAATACTTAATTATATTTTGTTGTATTTTAAAAGCTTATAGTATATTTAAATTTATGTGTACTTAATTTAAATTTTATGTTTTTTAAATTATTCACATTTACAGTAAGCAGTTAATACAAGGAATAAAAAAGAATTTTAAAATTTGAATAGCAAAATTTTGTAAAAAGTAAAATGATTACAGAAGCACTTAAAATAAACTTAACAATTGCATACAGAATTGTGAAAAATGAAATGCTTTCCATATTACTTATAAGTAAATGCAGATTATACGTAGATAAACAAAACGTATTGTTACTGAAAATGTTAAAAAATTATAGAAAAAATTTTAAAATTCATAAAATGTAATTTTTTTTTAAATGTATAAATAATGTAATTAAGTTTTAAACTCCATTATAAAAAATATACTTATTGTATAAAAAAATTAAGTCAAGAGAAACATTTTTAAAAAGTGCAAAAATTACCTTCCATCTTTTTGGAATTAGGTCTATTTCAAATGTTGTTACAGCTTTTAAAAACTTATTTAAGTTTTAGTTTAAAATTGTTTATAATAATTCTTCGGTGTACAGTTTAAAAAATACACTATAACTCATAATTGAAAACGATTAACATAACCTAAATTGTTAAAATTAGAAACTTCGTAATATCTATAAAAATGTTTTTTTCATTACATTTTATTTTTATTAAATTGTAGTTTTTTAGTTTCAAAATATAAATATACCATTTTGTGTTGTTAAAATACAGTTACTATATATTATAAATCTTTATTAATAAAAATTACTAAAATATAATTGCAAATATAGTATGAAGAGGTAGATTTATCTATCATTATCAACAAGACCTACATATTTTAAAAAGAATTATAATGCGTTAATTTTAGCATTTTTTGTTATCTACTGTAATATGTAAAAGTTTTAAAATTATATTTAAAAAATAGAAAATATTTTAAAGCATTGGATTTCCCTTATAATTCCAAATAAAAATATGAGAGGACGTAAACTGTGACATGAATTAATTTTGTATATTCTTGTCAGTTACAAACATGTAACATTTTAGTATATATCTATACAAACTAATTTAAATGTAATCAGTACCCCCTTTTTCTGTATATATACTAAAATGTTATATGTTTGTGACTGATGAGAATATACGAAATTAATTCATCTCACAGTTTACGTCTTCTCATATTTTTACTTGGAAATAGAAAATAGTCAATAATGCATAAAACATGGAATAGTTTGTTTTTCTGTTAAATTGTTATCAATCAATAAATACCAATAATAATCCACAAACCTACATGAAGATGTGGTTTTGCCAAACGACGTCATGTATACAATCAATGCATCGACTGATCCAGCCACTACATTCAATTCATTCAGCTACATAAAATTAAATATTCATTTTGTTCAAAGTATATAAAAATGTCATTTGTTAAATACGTAAATTACACTATAGTAGATAAACAATCTGATATCAAAATCAATGTAGTATATATATATATATATATATATATATATATAATTCGCTTTTGAGACGCTATTTATTTATTTAAAGGACATCCACATTGCACTAAAGCATTTGTTAAACATTACAAGTAAAATACTTTTATAAAAACTAATATTTTATACCATTATATCATTACAAAATTCTAATTTAGGTCAAAAACAAAAATACTGACATTAAAAAAGTTTAAAACAAGCAAATTAGTTGCTTAAAAATAATTCATATAATAAAATATGTATACATATATAAAATAGATACTAAAAGCTATACATATTAAATATTTTAGATAATATTTATTATTTGCCAGAATTTTCTGAAAATGTTTAATATCGATACGTACTTTAACCCATTATTGTAGAATTTGATTTTGTATTACATAATTAATTTTCTTAATCAAATATTTTTATTTCTCAAACCTTTTAAATTATATTTTAAAATGATTGTAAAAATTTATAATTATATTAAAGATTGTATTGTCTGAAAATAATTGTATAAATAAATGTAAGGTTTATTTTAGTCAAGGATTGTTCAGTTTATATAACTAAAGTACATTAATTTTAATAGTACGATGAAAACGTAATGTATCTTTTTCAAAATAGAAACTAGGGTATTGTTTTTGTTAATTGTTCAATGCTCCAGATTATCCCAATTGCCGCCAGACAACACAAACCTTATATATATATATATATATATATATATATATATATATATATATATATATATATATATATATACATATATATATATATATTATTAGAAAAAAATTAATTTGCTAGTTTTTAAATTTCTTTAAATTGTCAATATTCTTGTTTTTGATCTAAATTAGAACTTTATAATGATTTTGGTATAAAATATTAGTTTCAATGTTTCAATACAATATAGATGTCCTTTAAATAATTAATTAGTGTCACAAAAGCGAATAAATTATATTGCATTGATTTTGACAGCAGCTTGTTTGTCTATTATAAAATATATATTTAAAACTTATTTAAATTGAATAAAATGCAATCATGGTTTTTTTATCATAAGCAAAATTTTGTGTGTAAAATAAAATTTAAAATGTTTAAATATTTTATGTCTAAATATTTGCTGTTCAAGCACAGCATGAACATATTGTGTTTTTTTAAATATCAAAATCATTGATAAATAATTTAATTTTCAATTTAAAACTACATTCAAAGTAACTGTTGTGTTGTCTATGCGTTTAAAATTATTGAAAGTATATATGCGAGCCAGTTAAGTATGATTTGGTTTAAAATAATAGTATAATTACAAAGTTATTTTTATTTTTTCAAGTTATACTCAAGGTACGGTTCATATATATAAAAAAATCTACATATATAAATCATCTATAGGCCTCAATATTTTTTATAATTATGATTGTGCTTTAATAACAGTGCGTCATTATATTTGTACAGCAGTAAATAAACGTTTGACCTCACTACTAACTATAGACTCTCTTTTAACTGCCTCATAATGTTTATGCAAAAAATTCATTCAAGTTGAAACTAAAAGTTGTTTCGGGAATCAATCTAAAACATAAAGACAATTGGGATCGTTGATCGAATTTTTTGACCAATGGCCTTTCCCGCAAGACAGCGAGTCGATTAGTGTGAATCTGCATTGGTATCTCTCATCCCATTTGCAATTAATAACCCTGATCAAAAATAATCTAAACCAACATGATTTTTGGAATTAACCAAACCAAACCCCCCCCATATCGTGACAACAATACAATTTTCTTCATACAAAATAATTACCAAATTGGTTTCGTCGCTCCACATCAAGTGTTGGTTGGCATGGACCAAACTTAAAATGGGCAAGTCCAATGCTGTTTTGATGACAATTGTCTTTTCACAATCGGCATCATCCAAGCATTTGAACGTTGATGAAGACAATTTTCTTGGTTCGTGCAACAATTGATCACTTGTTTTTAATTTTCCAATGCTAATTAAAAGAATAATGTAACATTTTGTGATTATAAAATTGTTTTACAAGATTTAGAAAACATGGATGTTTGTTTTTCAAAAAAAAAAAATATATATAAAGAATTAATGACATCAACTCAGTTAGTACTATAAAAAAATGATCAAATAATTTTGTAAAAAACTGCCATACCCTAAATATGTAATTACTATTTCAAAATAATATATTGTTGGCATTCAGACTTTATATTATTTAATACTAAAATTTGTCACAATAATAAATAAAGCATAAATAATTTGTTAAAATGCGAAACATAAAAACCATTGCATTAAAATTTACATATTCTTCGATTTTTCTTTATATTCTTCAATTGTTACACGATCAATATTGACAATGCGACAATTCAACGTCCATTCGGTTATGTCATCATGACGTTGACTTGAAATACATTGTGCCCGAATACTTTCATTGGAACAACTACGTCTACTGCCATTTGCTTTGAAAATTGCAATGTTTGGGTACGGATCGCAGTAGCAATATGAATAATTGTGATGGCTCATTGATTGAAGTTTTGCATTGTAGATTTTTGTTTCAAGCTTTTAATAAAATATTTTCAGAAATAAATACACACACACAATATATATATATATATATATATATATTAGAATAACCTTTCAATTTATAGATAATTAGGACCAATTAGATTTATTGAGTAGTTAATTTGTTGTTGTTAGTAATGGCGATTGATACACAAAACAATGGCACAAGTTAGGAAGATGTGTCATTAGTTAGACGAAAAATCAATACAATATCACACTGTTAATAATGATTTTTAAAATTATTATCGTATACGTGAAATAAATAACAGAAAGTTTAAAAAATATTTTGAATCTAAATGGATTTTAAAAATACCTATCACAACTTATGTCTTGTGATTCTTTACGATACTAATAAATAATTAACAACTATTTAAATTAATTTTAACTGTTCTAAAAAAAATTAAAAAACTGTGATTTGTTATAATTTTTATAAATTAGTAAAATTATATTAAAAATGAATGCATGTAAATGAACTCAAAAATGATGGAAAGTTAATTTTATCATATATAAACTGTATAAAAAACCGAAAGTTGCTAAAACATATACGCAAATAACATTTTTAAAATGCATTGTACGTTTTTCACAAACAATAAACCTACTTCGTATTTTTAATATAACTGCATTTGCTAGATTAAATTAATTTGTTCAGTAATGTTTAAATTTTCTATAGTGATTTTCTACAATTAATTATCAGCCATATATTTTAAATAAAATAGAAACTACTTAAACATAAACAAGTAATATAAAAATTGGATGTAAAATAATGGAAAAGGTAAACAAAGTTAATTTTATTTGAGGTTATGTTTAGTCAATGATTATTTAAATTTTGTTTAGCATGCAATTTATTAAATTATTAAACTTTTTAAAATGTAAAAATGCTACAATGTTTAATAAATCAAATAAAATTTCAAGCTGCATTAAAATTTTGTATAAGAAACAATTAAAATGAAACATTTTAAATTACGCATATCACAAATAGTGTAGCACAAATGTTAGAAAACACAGAAATCAATATGTTAGCAACAAAATAAGTCAACATTTTTAGAATTGAAAGTAATAAAAATATAATCTGTAATGTAATTATTAATAACAGTATTGAATTAATAGTACATTTTAAATTTCGATTAATAACAGTCGAACATGTAGTTTAAATAAAACTTAAATGTACAATGTAGCAAAACGTTTAAATAAAATCTTTATTTAAAGAACTAAAATTCATACTATTTAAAACTGTAAATTATACTTACATTCCTTAGTAACACATTAAAAAAATAATACACAATTATTTATCGTCAATATTTTCAAGTTAATCGTTCTCTTGGTTTTAAAAATCTTCAACATAAGTTTATGACCACGCCAAGCAATTGTTTTTGTAGTTTTCAACGTGTTTTACATTTTTTACAAAAATTCATTTTGACTACTCATACCTCGTTTAATTTTTTCAAATCTTCATCAGCTACCTGTTCCATGTTAACAATCTCAAATTTGTTGTTAATCACTGAATCTGACAGCCGTCTATGCTGATGGGTTGACGAGTCGGATTGGAAAGTACTCTTAGGCCATCGTTCCAGTATCGTATGAGCCATCTGATTGGACAAACGCTTGTCGTCGTGTGCAACATGGGAAAAACCAAATCGGTACATATAATTGGCCACTGCGAAAGAACAATGTACACAAACGTACATGCAATGTACTTTGTTATGATGACATTATTAATTGCAAACTTGTAACATAATTTAGCATAAGCTATCATTCATACCAGTTCCAAGTACGCGTCAAGAAAATGGGGGAAATAGACTGTCATACTTTGTGGCATTTGTTGATTATCTTAAACATGTTTAACGCTTACTCATATACACCCTTATTAAAACTTTAGCACTATTTTGTAAGAAACACTATCTGCAAAAAAGTTATTCTATCAATAATATGTATCAACTTTTATTCTAGTGATAAAACATAATACCACATAATACTTTTAAAAAACCTACATAATTTGTTAAAAAAGTAAGTTTTATTGAGAAAATATATAAAATAAGCAAAAACAAACAAATTAGTAATTTTAACAATTTAAGTTATGTTCGTTGTTTTTAATTATTTCTTCTGCTTAGGAGCATATAATCGTATTCATGCAATCGTAAAAAACGCCATTTTGATAAAATAAATGAGTTGAAACGTTTCTCAATCTGCAGGTTATCCGCTTAAAAAATATCGCATCAATTATTCATATATAATTAGAGAAAAGTGTTTATTGTTTGAGTGTTAAATAAAAAAACATTTTTTAGAAAGTTGACATTCATCAACAATGTCCCACATTTGAAACTGGCGGCGAAACTGAAATCTATGTAACCCAAGCAGCAATAGAACAAGAAGAAAAAAAATACTTACATGGCTTTTGTGTTGTTGATGATCTACGACTGGAATCATTTACAACTTTCTCCGTATCCAACATATTATTTTGAATACTAATCATATTTAAATCTAAATTTCGACCAATTGAAGAGGTCAAACAATTGGAATTGGAATTCAAGCTTTGAAATTTGCCAACATTTGAATAATCCATTGGATTGGACGAGGATTGGGTAGAAATATCGAGTGATGCAACGTCCGAAATAGACATGCTTTCATCATCATAGTTGCCATATGGCGAATGAACGGATTTGGTATCAACGCTGTTGGTTTTGCTTGTGTTATCAACTAGAAGGCAGTGCAGTTTGTCAGATGATGATGAAACAGGTTTGTCGTTAAGCTAAATGTTATTGTTATTATTTATTATTATTATTATTATTATTATTATTATTATTATTATTATTATTATTATTATTATTATAGCAAATTATAGTAATTTTTTAAAATTTTGTTGTTATATGTTGGGAATAATAATTGGTGTGTCTAAGTAAAATTATTAGCTTTACGCTTTAACAAGTTAAGAACAGAGAAATTCGATTCAACCAACACAATTCCTACCATTTTATTTGTAATGCTATTATTATACTGATTTTGTTTAAATTCAGTTTAACATTACCTTTTGTATTTGCAGTAAAAGGTTTTTAATATAAAAGAATGTTAATTTAAAAATTAAATTTTTATAATAAAAAATGATAAGTGGATGTTTTAAATTAACTTAAACATACTCTGCGTTTGATTTTAATAAATTCGGAACGTTGTTTGTTATCAGTGTTTGTCAAATCATTGATAAAATTTAAAAACTTTGAATTACTTGATTTTTTTTCCGACATCAAAACAGACTCATTTGAGTTCCGTTTACTACTACAATTTGCGCTCATCACATCTGTATCATAACTGGATACCTACATTCGGTTTGTTAGTAAAGAAGCGGAGAGTAAAAATATAATAGATATTGAAAAATATCATTTTTGTATAGCTTATATTATCTGTTTCAAACATAATCTAATTACAAAACGTAGTATGAATAAATTAATATATTTGAAATATCTAGCTCACTTTTCAAATAAATATTGAATTAGAATATATTGTTAATATTTTGTTTTTTGCAACTAAGCCAAATACAACGTGTGAATATTTAAGCACTGATGCATCTGTATCTACCTATAACTTTGTGTAATATATCTACTTATCGAAATTAAAAATAATTATTTGAGGTAAACTACTAAATTACTTTCAAAACTTCAAATTTGACATATTAACCTAATTTTATTTTATTAATTATGTTCATAAAAGCAGAAGTAGAAGGAATTTATATTCACACAATTAGCTATCATTTTTAGTAAATATTTAATTATTTCACTGTTAATTTAATTTAACAATTGTTTAAGTATTTGGCGGGAAGCTTGTGTAAACAAATTAAACGAGGGCCGATAGTATGTGCTGATGATAAAACTCAAACCCATGCTCACACCGTTCCGAGCCCAGTTCTCTACTAAGTTATTAACACTGACACAAATAATATATATATATATATATAATTTTCTAAAGTGTCTTTTTTATATTTAAAGTTTATTCAAATAATTATTATATTATAACGTATACAAATAATAAAAAATTAATTTTCTATATTTTACCTAAAGCTAAAGTCAAATTGAAAAAAAGTATAGTCTTGTTAAAATTTATAATATTTAATTCAGTTAAATGATTGAAAAGTATGTTTGTCAGACTTTATTTTTTAAAAGTGGTTATTTATTCTAGGTCTTTGTAGCAAAGTATTAAGAATCCTAACTATACTTTTACTTCAAATTGAGGAAAACAACAGTATACTTATCGTATCCAGCATGTAAGTCCCTAATGCGTTACTAATGAAAATAATATTGAAATTAGAATAGTTTCAACTAATAAATATTTAGTACTTACATAAAGTAAATATAAAGTATATTTCTTAAATTTTTATCTAAAATATACTCAGTTAAACGTTTAAAATTATTATTAGACCATATACTTTGTAAAAACTATAATTTCTAACTTGTTTGAAAAAAAATATTATAAAACGGAAATAATTTAAGTAATTTATTTGGTTGCTAATAGACTACATGTTACTTGTTTAAAAAATGCCAAATTTTTACTTGTTCACAAATGATTAGATGTGCATTGGTTGCTAACTAATACACTTTTTATGAAAAAACTATTAAGACTTTTTATGTACAATCAGAAATAACCCGATAAATGTAAGCCAAAAATAAAATTGCATTTTTATAACTTAAAATTTTGGAAAATGAAAAAAGCGACGCATGCATTTTCATAAATTAAAATCGAATGTTGTACCACTTTCTTTTGAAAAGCTATTTGGCATACACTAAACAATTGGAAATATATACAATTTTTGTGTTTGGTTAATTGGTGAACAACAAAACTGAAGTTCAACAAATGACTACATATTCTACATTTAAGCGACAATTAGCGTAAAAGTTAAGACAAAACTTTAGTGTCAAACGTATTCAGAATATTGACAAATTCGAAACTAAATAGGATTGAAATTCAAGCACGTATTTCATCATGTTTAAGTTAATTTGCATTTTATTCCATAATACTATAATACTCAGTTAATGTATGAACATAACGTTTAACTATTTTAACCATCTTTACAGGTATATAGTACTCATACAGTAAGTAGGTAAATGAATTTGAATCAACTTAACTTAGAAACTTTTATGTTTATTTTTAAAATAAGAAAAATTCTTTACACATTATAAATATTCATTTTGTATCAAAACGCTTTTAAAAAATTGTATGACGTTTAACGAACACTTGTAACGCGATACGAAAACTGCAATTATTTCTAATTTAAAATTTTCAATTTTTAAAATATTTTATTTATTTAAGAAAAATATATAATTAAACAATTAATATTATTTAATTATTTTTTAAATAATAATGAGTGCTTACATGAACACACATAATTTCACGTTACACATTTAATTAGTTAATAATTATTCCATATAAAGAAAAATTTAATATAAAGTAACTTAAAATAAACTTATTCTAAAATTTGTACAACACCATTAAGTAATTCCTACACAAGTTAATTTTTCTATTCTGTAAAAATATTTTAAAATTCCAACTAATTCCATCTATTTTTGGCAAAACAAATTACTTACTTATCTACGCAGGCCTTGTGCTAAAAAGTATTTGGTGTTTGAACAATCGATTAGCACTAACAACAATTTAAATAATAAGAAATTGGTAATGTACGATTTAGTTTAACTTACAATTTGTTATGTTTGACCCATTTTGACTAAATAACCTCAATAAGTAAAAAACGGACACTCGTACATTTGATTCTCGTCTAATAGTTTGTAAAACAATGCATTACTTATAAAGAACATTATTTGTTATAGAATATTGCTTTCCACATAACTAAATTGGTGCCTTGATAGACATATTTACATCGGATGGCAGAAATTATAAAAAACAGTAAATATCACATAAATTATTAAAATTATAAAGTTTGTAATTGTTTTTTATATATTCATGTATTTTAGTCAATAAAATTTGTTTTAACAGATTGTATATGCTTGTTTTTAAATTTTGATAAATAGTGGTATTATGTTTTAGCGCTAGAATAAACGTTGTTGTATATTATGATTAAAAATTATTTTTTGGAAACAATATTTTACTATCAATAATGGTAAAGTATCATCTGAAATAAGTATTAATTTATCTAGCGGCATATAGCTTGACTCGAACCTAGGTGTGCATGAGTTCGATCCGCGGTCCCACCGGCATTAAATACAGGTCAACGTTCAGCTTTGCTAAAATGTTTCCCATAAAACATTTCAAGTTGTAAAAATAAAAAAGCAAGTGCCGAATACCCTAAAACATCATAGTGCTTTAATTGTTAACTCGATTTCGTTTAATAATGTTTAGATTCATGTATTTAACAGTTCATTTTATTCCTAACGTTTGCATTACGTTTCTGTGTTGCATTTTTATGAGTATGCATATACAGATTACCAAAATTTTATTCAAACACATGTATACTTTTGACAGTAGTCAAAGCCGTAAAATACTACTGACCTAATAGAGGACTTCCTAAATATGGTAAATGATAAGATAAATATGGCATTTCCCAATATCCTGTGTTAACGCTTACATATTATAGAAATGAGTAATCTCAAATAATACAGAACATAATATTTTGGTAGAACATTTGTTCACCATAAGTTACAACTGAAAATCTGTCACTGTCCTAAACAACAGAAGATGCAATAATATATATATATATTATATATATATATATATATATATATATATATATGTAATTTAATAACTTTTTGACAAACTTTTCTGAAAATTAAGCAAATATGTTCTAGTTTGCATTTAAGTAGTTAAAAAATATTAAAATAATTTTAAAATAAACATTAATTTCAAATATGTAGTTAAATTGTTAACTCAACTGAGAATTGTATAAAAAGTCATAAATTGAAAAATGTCAATTCTTTGAATGACTAACTTATATTAATTTTCAGAACTTATTTTCTGTACCTCTGGGTACGAATATTTGCATAACATTTTCGTTCTTTTATTTGAAAGTCTCATAAATAATCTTGGTTATTGTCGCTATTGAGTTTTTTTTAACTAATTCTCTTGGTGAACATTAATTAATACTAATTATTACTGTTATAATGATAACTTTATTAAACTTCAATACTTCACTATTGCTGCTTTCTTAATTTAATTAGATTTCGTTCTATACAAATTGGTTGTATGGCAATTTAAATAATAATAATTTTTTCTTATCTGTAAAAGTTATTTTAAATTGTTATTTATAATTACCCATTTACTAACTGGTTCTTATTTACATACTGAAGTATCTGTACTTTTAACGTACTGCAATCATAGATACATTGCCATAACTATTGATGACATTTAAACAATAAACAAACTTGACAACATTGTTTAGTCAGAGTAAAAACTCAACAAGCTTTCATTTAAACCCAGTAGAAACAATTACCTTTATCGGTTATTTTACTTTTTGTTGTTCACTTGTTCAGTAACATTATGTTGTACATATGGATTTATTCTTTATTTTATTTAGCCGAACGTTTCTCATTTTAATATAAAGTATGTTTATTTGACTTAATATAAGTATAAAATATTGACCGATAAATTTATCATGCAAGCACAAAGTGGAATAACTTAAATTTATGCAGCCCATGCTTTAAATATTTCAATTTAAATGTGCATATTTTTTCGAATTAAAACGGCTTACAAGTTTACTTTCCAAAATACTTTCCATGACTAAGCATGTCATACATAGTAAAATAGAATTTATTTTTAAATAATTAATTGTTATTTAAGTAATAAATTATTTAAGTGTAATATTTATATAATATAAATTTCAACTACAATAAGCTAAATATAAGAAAAATTAAATTGCATTATAACGTAATATAAAAAACATGCAAATACGAATACAATAAATATATGCATGTTAAAATTATTATATGTATAATCTGCTTGTATATTCCTCTATGTTAAGGATTAAACTTGGAAATGACAATTCTTACTAATATAAACAAAGATTGATTAAATAGCCATATTCAGTGAAACTCTTCAATTACATATTAATATAATTGTTACTATTTT
The DNA here is from genome assembly GCA_025895645.1 of Cardicola forsteri. NCBI lineage: Eukaryota > Metazoa > Platyhelminthes > Trematoda > Strigeidida > Aporocotylidae > Cardicola > Cardicola forsteri. The sequence continues at coordinate 109,205 of JAKXYG010000440.1, forward strand.
AAATGCCAATAGTTGTAACGGGACATAAACATAAAAAAAGAAATAATTCGGACTAAATGAAAACGTGTTCTACTTATACAACTACCACTTTTATAATTCAATTTGCTAGTTGCTAATACTGCACAAACTTTCAAACATTATGCTGTCTGCTCAAAACATAAATTTTGTTTTTTAAGTAAACAAGTAAAGAAACATATGGCAAGCACTGTTACAAATGCGTTGTTAATCCTAACAAAAAATGTAAATATAGGTAAAAAATAAGCGCTAAATAAAGTGTCGACTTGACATAAAATGTAACAATTATTTATAAACTAGTTGCTCAAATTAAAATTGTAATTCAAAATAAAAAAATGTAACATGGAATGAAAAAATGGCTTTTTAAATAATTGAGAATTTAAAAATTTGAATACACATCGTTGAATTTTTAATACATTTTAATAAACTTTAATTGTTAGCCAATCGAATTTTTTGCAATAATGTTCTAAAGTCACGTATTATTTTTTTTACAATTTTTGTCTTTTTATCAATAAATTATAAAACATTTCTTTAAAATCTAACACATTTTAAAATTGTGACAACTAATTTTCTTAATCAATATTTATTTTACATAATTTAATAATAAGAGTGAGTAATAAATATATTAATTTTAAGTGTATTTGTACAATTACTGGTATTGCTTTTTAAAATAGTATAGTGAAAACATTTTAATATCAATACAAATTAGAGATCTGACTATGTCAAACAATTCATTTATATTAAAATTCTTTCAATCGCCTAATTTGAAAGATAAGGTTAAATAGGCAACTATTCTTAACTCATAAACAACTTAAAACATAAAAAATATAATTTTATTTAGCAGATTTGTAAAATTAAACAATGATAAAATAAAAAGTTTTTTTAATATTTAAAATGTTTGTTGTAAAATATAATTGGGGTAATCTAGACTATTTTTCCTAAAAGAATTACGTTGCAATCTAATTCTGGAAATTGTTCTTTCAGTATACTCAGACCATGCGACGGCTTTATAAAAGCAACTAAGTTACAATTGTACTAAGAACTGCCAATATACATAAGCAAAAATAATGATTGGATAAAAAGTAACAATAACCGTATAAATCTAAATATTTGCTGCATAAATTTTCAACCAAACAGAAAACAATTTAGTAAAACTAAAGAGTAAAATGTAATTAATTCTTAAAATATGCTTTTACATATAACATAAAAAATGCTGTTATATTTTGTTTATTTTCAAAGGTTATTGTATAATATTTTAACATTTATATCACAAATAATTATAGAAGTTTACTCAAGTTCAAAAAGTTACTGACCTATTTTAATAGCTTATTACAAATACAAACTGAGTAAATTTGTTGAATATTTCAATACGTATACCATCATCACAGTCTCATAATCCAATCTTTACAATGTTTTTAATTTTTGACCCCATTTTAAGAAAAATGTTGAATAAGTGGACATTTAACAAAAACAAAAAAGCGACCCGCTTGTAGAGTTTGTAGATAGATCGAGCCCTATTGGCCAGAGAACTAGGATACCAATTTAGCGACCTAGCTAGAATAAATTATTAAGCATTGTCAAAAATAGTTTAACTAAATTGTAGTCAGCACTTAATTTTACAAATACAGCACTACTCCAAACACACGTAAGAAAATACTGCAGTTGTGTTAACAAACCGAATAGACCACATTTAAATTAGAACTTGGCACCACCTACAATAAATTGTTAACATGTACATTATTCACCGTTTCATTGATTTAAAAGTTACACTTAATCAAATTGTGTTTTTGCAGTGCATTGAGTCATTCGTGTTAAAAATCCAATTTAAGATATGCCTGTATATAAATGAAATCACAAATGCAAGAAAGCTATAATTACGTAAATTAAAGAATTTATTTTAAAGCTGTTTTAAATCAATTGTCTGAACTCAAATTCAATTTAGTGTTTTGACATTTATAAATATTTAAAAATAGTTTACATACATACCAATACAAATTGGTTGGTAGATATTTATTCGCCAAATTACAATGTTTCCCAAATGACTGTTTTTTCCATTAAACATCCTAACAGTAGCATCAATAGTACAAGTAAATTAAAATGACATTAGTAACAGTGATGCAAATATTATATTTATAATTTTACATTAGATGCAATTTTATTACAATATTAAAGAAAATAATATTATTGATATTGAAAAATTCAGTCACATTTGGTTAATAAGAAAACTAGCACACTTTAGGGTTAAATTTAAAAAAAATATTACTGAATAGAAAAAAAATTTGAAATTAATTAATCAAAGATAAAAATTTTACAGTACACAACACTGTTGCATATGACCAAATGATGAAATCATTTGAAAAAGGATCATGTTTGATTTATAAAATAAATGAAATTGCCAAAAAACAGTTAAATTTTATTATTATAGTTACATTAAATTATTTATTATATAAATATATTATATAAACTTGTAAATTAAAGTTTACTAGCGCAACCAAAACATCTTCATGTATTTTAATAATTATTTATTACAGTAATTAAAACCTTTTTTGATGATTTCTACTTAAATGTTTTACAAAAAAATGATTCGGAAAGTGGACATTTGGCGAAGCCCGACGGGAGCCCGCATTTAGTGCCAGTAGTAGGTATTAAACTCATGCCTATTCATGTTTGAATTGAGCGTTGTACCATTAGACCATTTATTGTCTATTAAATATTGATTAAAATTTTACTAAAACAGTTAAACAAAAAAAATAGGATCATTCTTAAATGATAGACCAAATGGCCAATGTAATAACTTATATGTTAATGGTTATAGGTTGTTGATGCTAAGCAGTTACTGTGGAATGAGTGTTGACAATACAAATTTTGCTCATAAAAATGTACACGAGGCAACGTGGTATTCTTTAAACATAAACACAACAAATGCAATCTTTAAGTTTTACTCAACATTGTTAAAATATGTGATTATTTGTTTGTTACACAAAAATTCAAGTTGTATTCAAACATAAAGTGCTTAAACTGCTTTGTTTGAAATTGCTACAACTGTATCTGAAAAATGTATTTTGTCACAGTTTTTGTCTCTTCTGGTAATTAATTGTATTGTCACTTGGTTTATAAATAATCTCAATAATGACATCAAGTGGAACTATAACAGATTGGTCCACTCGGTGAAACACCAGACATAAGTTAAAATACAACAACACGTTTCTATAACATTAGTTTTGTACACAAAACTAAATAATTATTTGTCTTTAACTATTGCAGTTGACAAGATAGTTCAAACAATAAGAACACGAAAAAAAACGAACACTTGTTTACTACATAATGTTAGTACAATTAAATAAAAAAACATGCCTAATAAAAGTCTACGTTTACCGCCCGGAAATACCAGTTAGAACTGTTTGACAAGTGACAGAAAAATGTTTCAATGTTTTTTTACAACTAAAAATGTTTTACAGAAAGCATCTTTTAGCAGTGAATATTTTAGCAAAACCGAACCAATAGTTGGTAACGAACGCATACCTATTTACGTTTGAGTTGAGCGCTGTACCACTAGATCATCTCGGCAAAAAAAGTTGGTAAACCACACAAACTTAGCTAATAACCATTGGGAAGATCTAATTAAAAATTAAATGTTACGTAGGATCGAACAAAAATGTTGACAAAAAATCAATCACATGGAACCAACTTTTAAATTCATGCTGTTTTTAGCAATATGGTTGTTGTTGCACTTTTTATGTTATTATTAACACTATAAAATTTAAATTAATGTAAATAAATCCTTTCTTACAAGCGTTCTTTTTTAAGGATTATTGCGTGCTAAAAACATACTTTTTTAAATAAACACTAGACTATAAATAACTCCTATATTTATCACAAATGCTATTAAACCTTTTTAAAACGTAAATAATGTCTTTTAAATGATATATTTTTAAAACAAGTATTTAAAAAATACATGTACATAATACTTTTCCTAAAATAAACAAACGAAAATCGAAATCGTCTATACTTTGTTCATTTAGAATTCAATTATTGGCAATAAGGTTAATTACACTGCAACAAATGGTTAGCATTATTTTTATTTATGAAATCGTCATTTTGTATTCAAACGTAAAATCGATACGCTGTTTATTACAAAGTTATAGCATTTTTAAGTATGCGCACAAACAGACAAACACACACAACCAACTTTTCAAAATGCAGGCGCATCAACATTGCATAGCTAAGTTGCACAATCAGTTACGTTTGTTAGACAAAACAAAAAATAAATGAGAAAAATGTAAATAAATAAATTGTTCAAATTTTTTTTATCATTATTTAATAAAATGTTTTGTTTTTACTAATAAAACAAAATATCTTATCGGTCTATTAAAATATTTATTTTAAATATACTACTTACAGACAATACAACTTATACATTTGTAAAATTAAACTTTTTGAGTAAACAATTATTAACTAAATTTACGTCATATACAATTGACCACATGCATTGCATTTTAATGTATTTATATGTAAAACATAATTTTATTGAGTGTATTTTAAAAGCTACTATTACAAGCTAACATAATGTTTTTAACTTGAAAATAACCTAGTGACAAATACTGTGGTTTAAAAGATAACTCTACAAAGATAGTTTTATTTTTAGAATTAGACAGCCCTACAATACTACAGTTATAGCAAACATATTGTATATCTCCATTTAGTCACACGTTTGGTTCTACAAAACTTCATTTCCTGTAACATTAATTATTACTATTTTTAAATTAGCAAACAATTGAATTAGACTTGAAGTGCTCATGTTTTACTGCACCTTTTTCATTAATTTGTAAAGGTGCTATTTTTAAAATAAAAAAGAACGCTATTTTTTTATTGTTACTTCTTTGATTGTATTGCGGGAAACATCTTACAGCATGTATACGTTTTAGCAAATATGAACGGAGGTCTGCATTTAGTGCCGGTGGCTATACTACTTGCAAGATAAATCTTAAATTTACCAAATACGTAAAAAAAGGTTAATAAAATTTACAGAAATACAATAATTAAATTTTAGAAATTGTGTCACTTTACATTTTTTTACTATTTTCATGATTTATGTTTACTACTTTGAATGTTTTATAGGAAACATATTTCAACGGTGAACATTTTAGCGAACCCAAACGTGGGCCCACATTTTAGTGCCGGTAGTGGGATTCGAACCCATATCCATCTAAATACAAATCGAGTGCTGTAACGCTAGACCACCCCGGCACATAATTAAATCAGTCTGTGAATTTGAATATACGGATTAAAAACAATTTAGATATTTTTTTTCAAACATTCCGTAAACGCATGACGTTCGTTTAAAATAAATTGATTTTTTTCACAATTTGTATATCAAAGCAAGTTTATAAAATTTAAGTCATTAATAATAAATCAACTTTATACTACTTTAAATTAGTAAAATAAATTTTTAAAATACTTCTAATTTATTACTATCTTTAAAAAACATTTGTACACAACTCAAATATAAATTTTTAATAAACTTTATTTTAAATTATTAAGTCGACTAGTTTATTATTTGTTTAAAAAAAGATATTTCTACACAAACAATTGCAACATTAATTTAGCAAAATTTTTATGAAAAATTACTTTAGAAATATATAAACCCGAATTATTCAATATTTACAAATAAAATATAAACGTTAATTATGTATGTCGAGTAGTTTCGATTATAAAAGCATTTTACTTTATTTATTATTTACAAACAAAAAAGTAAATTATTTATTATTATTTTTTGTTACAATTATTGGCGTGCATATATATATATAGGGTCAGTCTCTGAATAAACTTCTATTTGTATGATCAAATTTTAATCATGTTTTATTAATGTTATTCATCTCGTTTACTTGATTTTATTAATTTCCACATTACGTATGTTATAAGGTCACATTTGTGTAGCAAATTGATAAGATGTAACAAGTCGATACCCATGTAAGAATCTAATGTCAGACAATTTAATAGACTATTCATTCTAAGGTCTTGACTTTTCTATTTTCCTCTTAATTGAACCAAAGTAGATTTTATAACAAATTAAACATTCTACAACAACTATAAATTTTATTAAACACAATTAGTTCGTAAATATTTTATAAATAAAATTATTTATGTTTTTGGGACTTTTAAATTAATATTTTTATACCACATTGATTAAGACAACAACCTGTGCATCTACTCTAAATTATAACGTTACATTTTTGTTATAACATTCCAATTTGGTTATGTTTAAAAATTCAAAAATACTTTTTTTTGTACCTTTCTTTAGCCAGGACAATCCTTTTTCTTATAGTTACTTCTTTGCGGTTGTAATTAGTGTCCAAGTGCCTCAAAATAAAGTCTAGTTGGTTCTGGACATATCATTCGATTTAAGTAAATTTGTCGCGGATTGTTAGCCCCCCCCATCAAATTCTTAATTAACTATTTTTTATTGTTGATACTAACCTAGATTCTTTCTCCACAGTAGCATTTAGTCCATCTATTTAAAAAACTAACCAAATACACAATTCTTTTTATTTTATTTTCCTAAAGGTAATTACTACTTTTAAACTGTTTATTCTTGTATAAAACGCATCAATTCTGTTTGAAATTATAAAGCGTTGATTTAAAATCCCAAAAGTTTTACAATTTTGTCAAATTATTACACACACTACTACTAGTTCTACCAAATTGTTTTATTTAATTTTCAACAATCATAAAAAGTTATAAAGTTTCGCCTTGCCCTATTTACGTTAAATTAATTAATTAGATTATTTCTATTTTCTTTCAAGGTAGAGTCGACAAAAATCCTTTATTTTACAAAAGCGTTGTGTTAAATACCAAAAGAAAATCTGAACGAATCTAAACTAGTACCGGGTTTGTCTATCGGTATAGCGCTCCATTTAGACCCGAGTGGGCATGACTTAGAATCCCACTACCGGCACTAAAATGAAGACCCACGTTCGGCTTCGCTAAAATGTCTACTGCTGAAAAATGTTTCCCGTAAAACATTCCAAGTAGCAAACATAAAATAAAAAAACATTTTAAATAAAAATATATGAAGTAATGATGGTTGGCTGACAGTTAACAAATGAATGACTTAGAATTGGAACTATAAATGCCCAACATCATTCAAAATAGAAGACACTTATTTAAATTTTAAAATTGGTGCATGTAATGTTTAGTTAAAACATTCAAACAATTTAGTATTATAACTGTAACTGTTTTAATCCAAAGAATAAATAAATCAATATTTTATAATTCGTTTTACTCGCATAAAGATTTCTTTATATTTCAAATTTATCGAAATGACAATTCTAACAACTTCTTTTAGTATCCCTATATAATTTAATTTATTTTACTTCATTTATTTTACAAAGAAATTAATAGTACGTGCAACTAGTTTGTCTTGAATTGGTATTCATGATTAAACGGTTTATCACAACACAGGCCTTTACTAACCAATCACATTCTGTCACATGTCAATTTATATTGATTTTTTTCTTAAACTAATCATTCGTTGCTTGAAGTTAACATACTTATTATTTAAGTTGTTCAAAATTGTTTTAAAAGACACAATACAATAGCGAACAATATGTGTTGCTCGTAATTCCTTTTAACTAGATTATTGATTTATTTATATCAAACTAGCACAGCACACATTGTTTAACATGAAATATAATCAAACCATTAAACTAACATTTAAAAGTAAGTACTATTTTGATTTGAAAATAAGAAAAATATTGTCTAAAAAATAAAACATTAGTCAATATGAGAAAATTCTTTAAATTAAGTTTTTATAAAACTACAAATGCTATTTTGGTTTTGAATAAATAACAGCACTGTATCACTAATTATGTTACACTTTACTAAAATATAGTTTAAATATTATACTAGAAAAGGCTAGTTAACTAAACATTATAAAAAAAATTTATCAGTTTTGTAATTATTTATATTAAAGAAATTAAATAAATATTAATTTTCATAAGTAGTTATTTATTTTTTTTATTTACAAATTTTAAATTTCATTTCCAACATGACATTTCTTTTTTAGATATGCAAACATTTAAAATAAATATTTCAAAATATACAATGTAATATTTAATTATTTTTATTAAATATTGAACCTTAAATGTTTGTTCTTAAGAGGTTTAATATTATAATTGTCTATTTGTTTTCTATTGTTAGTATGTTTCACAAAACACATTTGTAGCAAAAAGAAATCTGGCAATTAGAAACAAGAACCTACATTCAGAACCGGTAATAGAACTCTAAGTTGTGTCTACAAGTCAAGCGCATTAGCCATCTTTGTTTGATATTCTATTTTATGTTTATTGTTATCTACAATGGCTCAAATAACTCAGTAACATTAGTCTGTTTCATAATTGTAGGTTAGTTTTTCAAAACATCACTAAGTCCTGTCTTTTGTTAACATCTGTGTTAATTTAAAGGTATTTAAGTCCAGACAGAAAACGATTCACACATTCAAACTATTACATTGTCTAATTAAGAAACTTCAAAACTAAGCTTTTTTGCAGTTATTAATTGTTCTACTTTTCAATATTTAATTGATGAAAAGTAAATATTTATTGATTTTTTTGTCGCAATTCATATTATATATATTATTCTCTAAATGTACTACAAAACATATTTTTAGTCAGTGGACATTTTAGGTAAACCGAAAACGGACCCGCACTTAGCACCGATGGTGACACTCAAACCCGTGCCTATCCATGCTTAAACTCAGCACTGTACCAACAGACTACTCTGGGATTATTATACTTTTGCAAAAAATGGATTTAAACATATTTTAAAATTCGATAAGAAGACATTCAGTGTACTTTCAAATAATTTGTATTGTTTATTGGGATTTAAAACAATAACAATTCAATTAGTATACACAAAATGTTTAATTACTTTACCAATGTTGAAAAATACTTATAATTAAAAACATTTGCATTTCAAAACAATTATTTTGTTTATTAAAATAATTTTTTCAGTCTAAAATTTTAAATAAATATTAAAATAATACCAAAAAACCTTAATCGTATGTTATAAACAATTTTTATTTTAAAATTTGTGATATAAACATGTCCTTAAAAAGTTCTAACTAAGCAGTTCCTGCAATCAATCTGAAGGAATAGTTAATTAAAAATGCAAAATTTGATTAATTACACATGTATTAAAATTAATAGCACTAGTATATATGTGTTTACGTTCTTATTCGCTAAAACTAGTTGATTAATTTTCTTTATTATTATTATTATTACTTTTATTATTACTATAACTGTTATAATAATAATTATTATTATTACTATTACTATTATTACTATTACTATTATTACTATTACTATTATTACTATTACTAATATTACTATTACTACCATTATTAATACTATTACTATTATTATTATTACTGCTATTATTACTGCTATTATTATTATTATTGTCATTACTATGCTTGTTATTATTCATATTATTATTATTATTATTATTATTATTATTATTATTATTATTATTATTATTATCATTATTATTATTATGTTTCAATGCTTTACAAGAAACAATTTAGCAAGTGGCCATTTAATAAAGCGAAACAAAAACCTGTATTTATTGCTTATGATAGCACTCAAACATATACTTACCCAAGTTAGAGTCCAGCACTGTACTTCTATACTACCTGGGCATCGATAACAACTCACATTTCAAATGATGAGATCATGAGAAGAACTGACTCTCGTTTACTTTATGACATCATTACAATTAGACAAACAAAATTACTTGGTTAAATTCTACGTTTACCACCCGAAAGACCAGCAAGAACGGTTTTGGAATAGACAATTGTAAATGGTAAAAAAGGTTGGCATACCACATAAAACTTGGTTAAGAACTATTCGGGAAGATTTAACTAAAATGAATGTTTCATGGGATCAAGCAAAACGTTTGGCAGAATGTTCAAATACATGGAAACATTTTGTTGTCTCATGTTTTCTTTAAGTTATGAGACTTTGTTGTTGTTATTTTTTGCTGTAATAGTTGTCTTATTGCCCCATGCTCATTTTTTAAAACAAAAGGTGTTTTGTAATAATAATAATAATAATAATAATAATAATAATAATAATAATAATAATAATAATAATAATAATAATAATAATAGTAATAATAATAGTAATAATAAATAATAATAATAATAATAATAATAAACTTGAACAATCTAACACTATTGCCATCCTAGAATTATACATAATATACGTAAAAAAAACTAGTGACGTAATTGTCTTTATTTAACCGAACCCCCAACGTCACTAAAATGTGTAATTTGAGAAATCTTGACTAAGTAATCAAATGGTACATTTTGTTGCAATTTGGAAATACTATTTTATTGTCTTATATTATTTGTATTTATTTATCTTTTATTTTATTTTTATTTTGTTATGATTATTAATATTTATCGGTTTAGCAACAATTTAATATCATTTTGTATGACGCTTCGCTGATAACAATAATTGTGTAAATAAATATAACTCAAATTCATTTATTTTATTAATTTAAAATAATGTCGTTATATGTAACAAAAGTATTTTGATTAAAATTTAATTTATTCCAATTTCTAATATAACTCAAAAAATTTAATTATAATCCCATCATAATGAATTTTTATTTAGTGATAAAATAATTTCTAAATTAAAATTCGCTAGCACAAACAAAAAAGAAGTTGATTACATTCCCTATTTTAACTAATCTTTTTTACGTATCTATATTTTGCTTTAATTAGGATGCTTATCAATTTTAACACAGCTTATATTGACATATTATACACCTTCATAAAAACAAAATTCAAACTCACTTCGTCATATCGAATTATTTTTAGTGTATGCGATTCTCTGTCTTGACTTGTACCTTTGTGCAAACTGTGATTGGAATCTACGTAGTGGTCAATAACTTTGTCGCTAAATTCTTCAATCCAATTATCATCAAAAACGAAAAATTTGGTCTAAACAAAGATTGGATGAAAATGTTAATTTGTAAATTATTAAGACATTCTTTATGGTTGAAAATACTGATACAAATACAATTAGCACATAATCCATTGATATAGTGGAGTGGTTTGATTGAAAACATTTTTGGAATCCAAACTGAAAATCAGTAGTAACCCCCGTGTAAGTGTGTTGCATTTCATAATGAAAAACATCCTTCATAAGTGAAACGAATTTTTCACTATTTAAGGTACCAGATATAATTCTCAATTTGATAGGTTAATTATACTTAATATTTAACCAACACATTACTTGTCAAGGGTGGGCTTTCTTTTTACCAACCGGGAGTAAATGTTTTTGAAAACTCGACCCATACAACATTTTGTTATTAAAGTCAAATAATTCGTCTCGAATCATTGTTTCATCGGCAAAGTATACGGAACGCCAATAACAAAGGTGTCGTTCACTCATAGTTTACTAAAGATTAATCCATTATCCTTTTGTTTCTTGGTAATAAATGGCTTAACCTTTGGTGATTGTAGAGTTAAACCAGATTCAATTGTTCTGTTTTTATTGTGGAATAAGTAAAATTGTTTAAACCATTTCTTTTGGTTTCTGAAGTAGGTTTATTATAATTGTTTAATTCTATAACGATTTTCTAATCATCTGTAGTAGTCGTTACACGTTTTCTTCCAACATGATCATAATTTCGTGGTTTTTGACCGTTAATAATCCGATAAATTGTTGAAAGGCTAACTCTGTATAAATCTGCCAATCTTTTGGGTGAAAATCCTTCAGTTTTTAATTCCTTAATGACACGATATTCATTTTCGGTAAGATAAAAACATTTTTATCACTACTGTCCATTTTACAAACGATACAATCAGAAAGCAAAATTAGCGGATGAGAGGAATTTCAAGGTTAAACGTAAATAATAAATTATTCGATTTGTTTGAAAATTTTTATTCAAAATTAAAATAAAAATATTTTATTCTTTTTATTTTATATAAATTAGAATAATTAAATGTTTATTTTGATAATTACTATAACATCACAGAAAATAATAATAGGCTAATTATTATAAAAAATTATGTAACTTCAACTTATTATCCAGGTTAATATAGAAGTAACTTTTTAAATATGCCATTTTGACCAACTCAGCCTTTTTAAATAAATATTTCTAAGTATATATAAATGAATTATTAAGTACTTGACATTATTTTTAATTATCAATATTTATTTTTACGAAAAAATAATTAGACATAAGAAATTAATTTAAATTTAATACTTTTGTTATTTTTTCCGTTAATTTTTGAAGTAGCTGTATATATATATATATATATATATATTCTTTACTAACCAAAGTACTACATTTTAACAATTTTTAAATACATAAAATATAGATATTTAATTTTACCATATGAAATAAAAAACATTTACAAAATGTGTAAGCACTATGTGCAGAAAATGATCCTTTAATATTTAAAATAAATAACACGTTAAGTAACTACTGCATACATTAAATAGTACTTAAAATTAATATACAAATGCACACATTATATTGTAAAGTTTTGTTTAATTCTGAGTTGTGAAATATTATTTTATTTGACTAAAACCTTTTAAGCATTTGTTTTAAAAGTTTTTAAATTTTTATCATATATATATATATATATATATATATATAACAAAAAAGAAGTTAAATAGTTGTGATTTATGTTTTGTTGTTATAATTAATTGAATAAACGCAATATTATACAAACTACAGTGCCAATTAAAAAAAAAGAATTCTATTGAATTACGTTTAACAAAATAACTTTAGAAATATTACAAAAATATGTACTTTTAGTTTTCCAATATTAGATTTACATTTTGTAAAGGTCATACTACAGCCTGTATAGTACCATCTTGGCTGATTCCCCTCTCATGTTGAAAAGAAATTACCCATAGCTTATAAAAAATCAAATTTTATAACGTGCACTTAATAAACAACACTTGAAGTATGTTGACTTTAAATATTAATCACATATCGACTTAAACCCCTTTAATGATTTCTAATAACTGCAAAAAATAAGCAATCAAATGCCCAATTGCATAATTCATCTAGACGAGGGAGGTGGGCTTAGCGTAAATAAAAAGACTAAGTTTGCGTGTTACAATATCCGTCTAAATTATTTGTTTACCACCAGGTCTTATATTATATCTGGGTAATGTTTGGGTTTTATAGCTATTCTGACTGAATGATTGACCATGTTGAAACGAAATAAAAATAAAGCCTAAAACTGAAAACGCTACATTTGTTAATGTTCATGTAATGTTCATTATTTAAGCATAACTTTTCATACGCAAATTAACTTTTGTAAAATGTAATTATTTTGCAATTTTGAAAAATTGGTTTTAGTTGGTATTTAATTATTTTTTTGAAATAATGATGCTTTTTAAACTTGCCAACGTTGATTTATTTATAAAATACAATAGTTAAAACTACGTAAATTTTAAAATTAATTTTACATGAAAGCATTAAATTAATTTGTTTATTTTATAAAAAATGTATTTTAATTAAGAAAAGTTTAAAACTTTGTTTATATAAAATTGAAAGTTAACATTTTTAAACCATCTGCATTTAATAAACATTGTAGTATGTGTGTTATAAATTCAATTTCAGTTAACTTATTCTAGTAAAATAATTACCCATTGTTTAACATTAACATTTTACAATTTTTATTGTCTGTAAAAACAAAACAATAATTATTTTATTGTCAATGTATTCATTCTTAGTATTTTTTTAAATACATTATTCATACACGTATTGCATACTCCAATGTTGTTTTGGAGACGAGAGGAATAAAACAAAAATTTTGTAACACGAAATAAATTTATTGAATATTTGTTGCATTATTTTCGTTTTTATAGTCTTACGTTTTACATATAAAATAGAATTAAAAAATCAACATTATTAAAAATCTTTAGTCAGATTAAATACAAATATTTTACATATATTTAAAATTTGTTTATACAGGCAATGTATTTCACTTCTAGCAAATGGAAATATTAAACTCGTACCAAAGCTAACTTAATATTAATAAGTTTCAACATTAAATTGTCCCGCCATATATATATATATATATATATATATAATTTTCTATTCCTTTGATTAGGTTTTTTATTTCCACATTTTATATTGTCAATGCATGTTCTATTAATTATGAGGATATTAACAATGCTTATAAAATTTAATTTTCCAATAACTGCAATTTTTGATTGCTACTACTTTAAGTATTTTAAGGGAAACATTTTTTTCAATAAACATTTTCTTAATTTTACACTTTCAAGTAATTCAACTTGGACTCATCAGACTAACACTGATTTTGCAAGATGACTACTGGTAATAGCAAAAACTAAAAACGGTAATTTACTTACCCCAATAAATAAAAGAACTCAAACAGAACAGGACTAAATCAAAAGAATTTGCATCTTATTTAAATATTATGTAAATTTTAAATTAATAATTTGTTTAAAATATTAAATAAAGTATTATTTCAATAAATTACAAAAAAATTAATTTCTTGTATTAAATAAAAAATCTAAAATTATTGCTTCTAAGATATAAGGAATAATTTTACTTTTCTTTATTTAATTAATGATAATGTTTTAAAAACAAAAATAATTAGTTTTCAGTTTTAAATAAATATTTTCGTTTCACGTTTTGTATTTTAATTGAATTATTATTTTTATTAAATAAAGATTTATTGTAATAAAATTGTACTTATTTTTGGTTACAAATTTACTTTTTATTTAATTATATTTAACTTTATAAACAAACGTTAATAAAAAATATTTTCAACACATTATGATTAGAAATAGATTTACTGCTTGTAACAAAAAATATAAATTTCAAATATAACATTTCAAGAAAGGTTTACATTTTTTTTAAATTAATTAAAAATTTTTTCCTCCTAATTTTATTTTACAATGTGCAAAGGATATGAAACAAGTTACGGTTTAAGTACAAATTATGTATGTAATTTATGTTTCTAAATACAGAAAAATATTTTAATTAAACATAAGATTGATGTATTAAAATTAAGGATTTAATTGTATAAACCTAGAAATATTGTAATGCAATTTATATTTTTATATTTGTGAACACATTATAAACTAAATGTATTATTAATAAAAATATAAAAAAACAATAATACTGGTTAATGCAAGTAAAAATTGTATTTTTAAATTATAATTTTTTCCAACACTTGAACCAAAATATTCTACAATACAGAACAATCAATAAATTTTACAAATTGAGTATTTTTCTTAGTAAAAAATAAATAAAACTGATTGTATTAATAGCTGGTCCCATATAATGTATATTAAACTGCAGTGCTGTCAACGAATCTAATCCTAAACAGATAGCGTAAACTGTGGTTTTGAACTATAAATATTCCAGCTATGAGACCGAACTTTCTACTGATGGGCTGCTACACAATTCGACATTATTTTTATTTTAAAAACAATAATAAGTGTAATAATGTGTAAACAAACAATTTTATTATAAATTAGCAATACCACTTACTTTTCCATTATCGCTTTCATTCTCCTTTAGATTTATAGTTGTTCGTTCGTTGAATGCATCATGAATTGTTTGATTTTTATTTAAATTGTTTACAAAATTCAATTGGTTTGTAAACAAAATGGTTGGCTGTTCGTAAGTTCGAAAAATATTCGGTTGCTTTGTTATTAACTTGCTTGTGGTCGTGGCACATGACTGCTTGAAATTATTCGAATTTGACGGTTGAATAAGTGAATGATTATCCAAATAATCCAAACTATGTATATTACAATTATAATAATTCAATGCATTGTTAAATTAAAATTAAAAATTATCATTTTATAAACAAAATCTAAATAATCCTAAAATAAATTTCAAAATATGCGAATGATTTGTCTAAAAACATTACTTTTAATGTAACAAGTAAATTCAGCTTAATTGATGATATAATCATTTTAATATTTCCAAGTTAAACAGCCTTTTGAATACTTTTTATATATAAGTATTATTATTATTATTATTATTATTATTATTGATTTTGTTACTTTAGTACAAGTTTTAGTATGCAAATATTGATACAATTACAGTATACATAGTTCGGAGTAATTAAAACGACTAACAAATAATAGGAAAATGATTCTAGCCAACACAACATTTTTTGTAACAACGTCATTGTATACAAACGTTTTTATAACCAACTGATTTTATATCATAGTGTATTTCTTGAAGCGGTTGTCTACACGTGGTGTAAATCTACCTAAATGCATAGTCATTTGGTATTCTGTTGGCAAAATTAATTTGCTACAACATGTTAAAACATCTAGCACCTGTTGATCATTTAAGAAATATATAGCATTAACTAACATATTTCATGAATAATAGTGTAACGATACCTATGGCAATTTCTAGTCACAATATTCAGTAACACTCTAATAACTCTCTCTCACTCTAATAATAAAACAATATTATTATTTATTGAAGCTATATAAACACCCACATATTTTGCTAAAAAATAATTACTTATATTATAAAAATATAGAATTAAAGAAATTAGTATTACAAATCTTATAATTTGAACAATGTAAGTGATATATATATATATATATATATAGTTTTTAATTATATCATTAAGCCTCTTAAAACAGGAGATTATTAATAATTAACTCCGTCTAGTTTGGATTAAAAATGGTTCAATCTAGCCAGTCCCAAACCGGGATAAAGAAGGAGGGTTTAAGCTGAAAGTTAGCAACCTGGCCTCTGTAAAAAATTTATACTGCTACAGAAACAATAAGATAACGCCATTCCGGCAAACAACGACAAAGAAGTAATCGCACGTATCTGGATGACAGAGTTACATAGATGACAGAATCTTCAATACCAACAAGACTTTGTTGTTGTTGTTTTGCTGTAATTGTTGTCTTATTGCCCATGCTTATTTTTAAAGCAAAAGGGTTTTATATAATACAATATAATAATAATAATAATAATAATAATAATAATTTAATTTGATAAAATGCAATTTTTTATAATATTAATAATTTTCTCTATAATTGATATGTCATTTCCTAAACGGTTGACCGCTCAGTTAAAAAATAGAAAAAAAATTTTAATGCTTGAATTTCGACTGTAAAGAGTCAAATGTATAAAAGTTTGCTTTCGGTTTGCCGAAGTTTTTCGTTTATGTAGATCAAACATGTAGTAAATTGTACGTTATGCTATAAAAACATATAACCACTTTTAATGTATACGCTCTAGCATTTTGTTAAACATTAAAAATAATAATTAGAAACACTATGTTCTAACTAAAACTGGAATAATTTTTTAACAGTTTTAAACAAATTATCAATACCGATGCATTTTCACTGTATGGACAAGACGACTGAGAAGCTTTTAAAAACAAAATTAAACTTCACGTTATTTATATAGTACCGGAGGTGACCAAGGTTGTGTTAAAACTCAAACCTAAGTAGGTGTAAACATGAGTCTCTTTACTGGGCCCTTGCTTAAAACTTGTCAAATTTACACTTGTTAAAAATTGTTAACCGTAGAAAATTGAAACGATAAAAACAAATAATATAATCCAAAATATGCTACATACCGCTACAAAGTTAAAAGCATTACTATCATTGGAAGTAGAAACTTCATAAAATATAAATGTTTTTTTATGCTTTCAAGATCATAAGTGTATTAATACTACTTTAACAGACAGGTTTGTATGTAGGTTACCAAATATAAATTGTAAAATATGGTAATTTTTATGCAATTAGAAAACGTTTACCTTTAAAAATAAAATATTATATCCAGTTTTTGATTTAAAGTGTGTAGATATTTAATTTTATTAATAAGATAATAATAAAAATGGTAAAATCAACTATCACTTTTCTTGTGTTAGCATGTGAAACGTACAAGTGTAATAATTATTTTTACCAATTACCATTAAATTACAAAATGTTTTTGTTTCAAAACGCTTGCAGAAACATAATTGTTCTATGCGATTGCGTTTTTTAGACAAAATATCTACGTAAATAGAAAAAACGTGCAATTTAAATAAAGAACAAAGGTAAAACATACATGGAATGATTATTTTGAGTACAATTGTAAGATGATAAAAATTGGCATAGCATCAATTGGTAAATGTTTCCCAAAAATGCATAAAGTAATTTCAACATAATGCCAGTATAATTTCCTTCAGGTACAATATACATTTTTATGTATAACAGAACAGGTTTTAAAACAAAAGGTGTCACAAGTGGAAACGTTGCTAAATACATTCCCGTAGTAAGCAAGAGATCAACCCCAGTACCAACTGTAAAACGAGGATTACTATTAGACTGCGCTAATTATGTACTTATTAATTAATGTTTAATTGTAATATTTTTAAAAATAAACGCAGAAAAAGAATTACATAAAACTTTTAATTATTTTTAATTATTCTTAAGCAAGTTTAAATATAATCTGTTTTTTATAAACTGTTTATAACAATTATTTAAAACAATTACGATTTCTAAAAATTACTACTGTATTACTTCCACGTTTTATCAATTTTAACTTAAAAACAAATAAACCAATACATAATATGCGTTTTTATCTATGTTAACTCCAAAATAATACTTCTTACTGACATTTATGTACAAGAATTTTATGTAACTTTAGCAAAGATATTTACAACGAAGAAATTTAATATTAAATTTAAAATAAATTAAATGTAACAACTAATTAAATATATATTTTTAAATACTGAATAACAAATATTTATTTAATTAAAAAATCTCTTCTTGTTACAAAAACTTACAAAACTAAAAGAAGTTAATACTGGTTTTTCATTAGTTTTGCGTAAAAACAAAAATTAATAAAATTAACAAAAGAAATAATTTGCTACCGCAGCTGTTTAGTGGTACAACGGTGGATTCGAACCTAAAAAGACACAGGTTCGAGTGCCACTAACGGAATCAAATGTGTGACATTGCCAAATGTTCACTTGCTAAAAATGGTTTTCTATAAAACATTCAAATAAATATATAAAAGTCGTATAATTCAACTTGACTAAAAAATTAATTAATATATCTAAACTCAATCATAAACATAAATTTTTGCTTTTTAAAACTTTAAATTTTTATATATTTCTAAACGTCACCCATGTGTTAAACGGTTTTTATTGTTCAATGTAACTCTAGTTTTTAAATTAGTTAATTTTTGCAACTTTAAAACTGTACAGTTTAGTTTGAAGAAATCAATTGTATTTAATTTTGTTCATTACGTAATATTAATTTTAAAATACAAATCAAACCATTTGTGATCGATTAAATCTAACTTTTCGTCTTTTTCAAATGTCTATTTTCATGTTAAAAAACCATTTTGTTAACTAAAACAGTACTTCAAAATTTGTTACAAAATAAATACGATTGTATACAATAAAGATGACAATGCATAAATATTAAATTGCAAAGCGATTTGATTTCTAATAAATTATATTTTCTAAATGCCACTATCTTTTTTATTTTTCTTGGATTTAATGGTTAGTCTTTTGACAAGGAAAACCATTTTACAGCAAATGTATAATCATTGCAACCAAATCAAAATTTGCATTTGTCATTAGTCAACTAGAACGCAACTCCTTTCTGCACGTCCCAAACCAACAAAAATGACACCACCCAGTCTAAAACAATTGGACACGTACTTTTTGGTCGATGTAAAATTTGATATTGACAAATTGGTGCCAATGCTCTCCGAATCGCTCAAATTTGTTTTCGCCATCGCCGGTTTGGTTTGAGCAATCAGAGCCATTGCATGCAAATAATTGGCCATTTCAAAATTGTCGTAGGGATGCGGTACGTTGCTCGAACTGGTTTCGTTGGCACCAAAGCCAAATGAGCAGTGATTAAACAAACGTGTTGGAAATGTCTGTGTTTTGGTTGGCGATGTGTTCATTTTGTTCGCAGGATCCAAATAATTCCATATTTTGGCCAACAGCAATTGATCTTCGGCGGTGGGAACCAAATTGTCGGGCAGACTCAAACTCAAGTCGATGTTCGACGCCGACCGAGAAGAGCAGCGTGACTGACTCAAATCGTTCCTACTGAAAATGTAATTTGACTAATATTTTTGTAATTTGCATACGTTTAATAATACGTGTACATTGTTGCTGGCGTAAGGTAGGTTCGATTAATCAACTAGTAAAAGTCTCCAGTTGTTTTAATTAGTGATATTATTTTACATTAAATTGCGTCTTTGTAAAGCGTTTTACCTATTGTTTTTAGTAATGAAGTTTACCGCACCATAATTGTTTACAAATACAACAAGTCACTAGATTTGCACCTTTGTAGAAAAATGTTTAGGCCCATCAACAAAGTTGCCTGCAATCTGATTACATTCAATGTCAACTAGGTGGTTTAATATTTATCACAAAACATCCAAAAAATAAATAAACAAAGAAAAACGTGTTCAGTTAAAGACACCATTTAGTGCAATTTCAAAAAAACAACATTAATTAGTTCTTTCTTTTTGAATTATATATACAGCCATTTCAAAAATTAACGGAAAAAATTACAAAAGTATTAAATCTAAATTAACTTGTTATATCCAATTGGTTTTTCGTAAAAATAAATATTGAGAATTAAAAATAATGTCAAGTACTTAATAGTTCATTTACATATACTGAGAAATATTTATTTAAAAAGGCTGAGTCGGCCAAAATGGCATAATTTAAAAGTTACTACCATATTAACGTGGATAATAAGTTGGAGTTACATAATTTTTATAATAATTAGCCTATTATTACTTTGTGTGCTTAATTTCATTAAAAATGAACAATACCTAATCCTTAAAATTGATGTTAAACAAACATTCAAATCTACCCTGATTGTGATCTTATAGTAATTATCAAAATAGACATTTAATTATTCTAATCTATATAAATAAAAAGAATAAAATATTTTTATTTTAATTTTGAATAAAAATTTTCAAACAAATCGAATAATTTATTATTTACGTTTAACCTTGAAATTCCTCTCATCCGCTAATTTTGCTTTCTGATTGTATCGTTTGTGAAATGGACAGTAGTAATAAAAATGTTTTTATCTTACCGAAAATGAATATCGTGTCATTAAAGAATTAAAAACTGAAGGATTTTCACTCAAAAGATTGGCAGATTTATACAGAGTTAGCCTTTCAACAATTTATCGGATTATTAACGGTCAAAAACCACGAAATTATGATCATGTTGGAAGAAAACGTGTAACGACTACTACAGATGATTAGAAAATCGTTATAGAATTAAACAATTATAATAAACCTACTTCAGAAACCAAAAGAAATGGTTTAAACAATTTTACTTATTCCACAATAAAAAACAGAACAATTGAATCTGGTTTAACTCTACAATCACCAAAGGTTAAGCCATTTATTACCAAGAAACAAAAGGATAATGGATTAATCTTTAGTAAACTATGGAGTGAACGACACCTTTGTTATTGGCGTTCCGTATACTTTGCCGATGAAACAATGATTCGAGACGAATTATTTGGCTTTAATAACAAAATGTTGTATGGGTCGAGTTTTCAAAAACATTTAATCCCGGTTGGTAAAAAAAAGCCCACCCTCGACAAGTAATGTGTTGGTTAAATATTAAGTATGATTAACCTATCAAATTGAGAATTATATCTGGTACCTTAAATAGTGAAAAATTCGTTTCACTTATAAAGGATGTTTTTAATTATGAAATGCAACACACTTACACGGGGGTTACTACTGTTTTTCAGGACAAAGCTCTATGTCATACATCCGAAAAGCTAACGTCATATTTATCTAAATTTATTATATTTAGTTTATATTTACATTTAGACAGTAGAGGGGCTAAAATTGAAAAAGCTATCTTTTATTCAATTACCACCTAACAGCCCGGATATTAATGTTATTGAAAATGTTTTCACTATGCTAAAGCGCAACATCAATAATCATACTGAAATTGAGGATTTATGTAAATGTATTTGGTTTGTTGTTCAATATGAGATAAAACAGAAGTATATCAACACTCTCATCGACAGCATTCCAAAACGCCTGGATTAGGTTGTTCAAAGAAAAGGCGGTCACATAGATTATTGATTTTTTTAAACTTTCTAATGTCTTTAATCATTTGGTAACTGAAAAAATTGCAGTAATCCGTATTTTTGTTAATAGCTGTCTTTATAAGTCATATAAATTATTTTAATCCATTTTCGATTTTGCACCATTTGATATTTGATATAATTTTTTTAGTTACAATATATATGTATATATAATTATAGTTTGTTTTCAATTATTATATAGTATTGTATATTTTATAATCGAAGTAACGTTTCTCTTGTATGCTATGTACAGCCACTGAATAAATTAGTGTTGAAAATTCAGAAAAAAATTAATCTAAATTAATTTATCTCCAATTATTTTTTAGTAAAAATAAATATTAAGAATTTAAAATAATGTAAAATATGTAATAGGTGCTTTATATTTATTTAGTAATATTTATTTAAAGACGCTGAGTCGGCCAAAATAGCATATTTTAAAAACAACGCTCATATAAACGTGGATAATAAGTTGAATCTATATAATTTTTATAATAATTGATTAATTATTAATTTGTGTGCTTAATTTCATTAAAAATAAACAACGTATAATAGGTAAAATTTATACATTCAACTTTGATCCAGTGGTACCGGTATAATGCTAATTAAAATAAAAATCTAATTACTTAAAAATATATTTAAAAAATTATTTATATTTTTTAATAAATTTTTTTGATAATCTAAAAAGAATTTTTAATTTTTAATTATAATTGACCTTAAGAATCAGATTAATTTCTTTATTTGTTTTCGTTCTGTAAAATGAATACCAACGATAGAAAAAATTACCATCTTAATGACAATGAACACCCTGTAATGAAAAAATTAAAAAACTACTGATTTTTGTCTAAACAATTAACGGAATTGTATAGAGTAAGTCTTACAACAATGTATTGTGTTTTGAATGGACAAAAACCAAGAAACTATGATTATGTTGGAAGAAAAAGAAAACAAGTAAGACCGATGATCAAAAAATTTTAATGGAATTAAAAAAAATTACAACAAGCCTATTTCGAATATTGTAAAAAATAATTTACATGAATTTAGTTATTCGATGGTGAGAAGCCGTGCAAGAGAATTTGGTTTAACACGTGAAACGCCAATAGTTAAACCATTTATTAATAAAAAACAAAAAAAATGTAGATTTATGTTTTATAACAAGTGGATTGAACGAAGATTGTCCTATTGGCGTTTTGTATATTTTGTTGATGAAACAATGATTCGGGATGAACCATTTGGATACAAAAATAAATTACTATGCGGGCCTAATTTTTAAAAACATTTACTTCCGGTAGTTAGAAAAAAGCCCACCCTCGACAAGTGATGTGTTGATTTGGTATTAAATATAATGAACCTATTAAATAGAAAATTATATCCGGTACCTTAGATAGTGAAAATTTTGTTTCATTAATGAAGGAAGTTTTTTATAATAAAATGCAACAGTCACACCGGGCTTACTAATATTTTTCAGGACAATGCTCCATGTCATACGTCCAAGAAGGTAACGTTATATTTATCTAAGTTCACTATATTTGCTTTATATTTACATTTAAACAGTAGAGGGGCTAAAATAAAAAAATATATCTTTTACTCAATTGCCACCTAACAGCCCAGATATCAATGTTATTAAAAATTTCTTCGGTATGCTAAAGCTCAACATCAATAAGCATACTGAAATTGAGGATTTGTGTGATCGTATTCAGTTTGTTGTTCAATATGAGATGAAACAAGAATATATCAACAATCTCATCGACAGCATTCCAAACCGCCTTGATCAAGTGGTTAAAAAGAAAGGCAATCACATTAATAATTAAACATTTTGTTCGTTATTATTCAATCAATCATTTGGTAACTGAAAATATTCCATATGTTCTGTTTTTTTTCATATTTGACGTTATATTTTATATTAATAATTTTACCCGATTTGTAATTTTGAACAAGTTTAACTTTTATACAATTATTTTTTATATTAACAGTAGATATTAACAAAATTGTAATTGTATTTTACTTATTATATAATATTGTATATAACATGATTAAACTGAGTTCTTTTTTTAAGTTATGTGATTGCTACAGATGTTTTATTTTAATAACTACATTTTTAACACTAATTAGCTTAGGAGTTGTAGTTGCTAGAGAGGTTTTAGTTAAATAATCACTTTTTTGCGGTAATTGTTGTAAGAGTTGTATATATATATATATATATATATATATAAACTTTGTCTAATTATTAGTAAAAACAATATTCAATTAAAACGAACTGTACTTTGCTTATTATTAAATAAACAAAAGTAATTAAGTTTTGTGTACTTAAAAGTAAAAGAAAATTAAATAACAACGATTAGCAATTAGTTTATTTTTAAATAAATTATTAATTAATTTATTGCAATCGTTTTAAAAGCTTTTACATTTAGTATATTTTAAACCTTTTAAATGCTTGAGGCGTTTTTATTTGTCGATTTGTTTTATCTTTTCCATTAATCTACAAAAATACCCTTTACTAATAATTTAAATGTTCTAAACGGCAAATTAAAAAAAAATTCCATTGCGTAACTTTTTATATTTCAATGTTACTAAGTTCTCTACATGTTAGGCATTTGAAAAAAAACATACAATTATGAATATTTATAAACTAAATTTTAACTATTTTTTCACAATTTTTTAACATTTTTATTTATAAAGTATCTTTTATTGATACTAAATTTATTAAATTGTGTACATTTTACGTACTCAAACATGATCTTAACTGTTTTGAAAAATTAATTATTGAGTTAAATTGAATTTGATTCAATAAACACATCGATATATAATAATACATTTTTAATTTTAAAATTAAGCATTTACAAAAAAATAATTTTGGTTTAAAAAATAATCAATTTATATAGTTAATAAGAAATTACAAATGTAAGTTTTTGCTTACTCTGCCGGGTCGGTCTAGCGGAATAGGGCTGGACTCAAACCTGGGTAGACATGGATTTGGTCGCCACTACGGGCACTAAATGTGGGCCTAAGTTTGACTATGCTAAATAATTCCATTGCAGAAATATTTTTTCTTATAAAACATTTAAAGTAGTAAAAATAAAATAATAAACACTAAATTTAATTTTAAATAGTTTAAAATAAGTAATTGTTGTTTATCAAATGTAATTTTATTATTAATTTTTGAAAAATGCCAATAAAACAAGCATTTGCATTTCCTTTTATAATTGATAAAAGATTTATTTAATTTTTTATCAATAACCTAAATTTGTTAATTATATAATTTAAAAAATGACCAAACAATGCAATTGCGTAATTTATTTTTAAACATTTTTATTGAAAAAATAAAGCACACCCGTATCGCATATTTATATTTTTCTAAAATAATAACAGTTACATATTTATTTTAATTTAAAAAAGTCATTTTTTTAAATAAAACAAAATTATATAATGAGACGAATACAGTTAGTTTTAAATAATGCAACATTTTCATAAATTTAAAAATTAAAAACTTTTTACTATACGCCTTATTATTATTATTATTATTATTATTATTATTATCATTTTTATTATTATTATTACAAATTATGATTTGCATATTTTTTTCATTAAATTAGTTTTAATAGATAATTTTTTTATTCGTGTCGAATTAACAAACAAAATTTTATAATGAGACAAACACAAAAATACAGTTTATTTTAACTAATGCGACATTTACTATTAATTCAAAAATTCAAAAATTTTAAAGATTTTTTTGTAATATGCCTTATTATCATTATTATCATTATCGTTACAATTATTATTATTATTATTATTATTATCCAGAATGTAAATTTTTAAATTTTTATTAACCTATATTTAATAAACAATTTCTTTCTTATTTGTGTGACACGTGGATCGACAGATGAAAAATTTTTGTCTAGGGACTTGGTAGACATTTACTTGCATCATAAATAATTCAAGGAATAAATCGAAAATAAAAAATTATAGTTATTTATCTATTTTCCATCGATTAATAAATAGAAACTGTTTGTGTAGCCATTGTTATTAAAAGACTTTAGAGCATTTTTATGTTTTGTATGTAATCAAGTTCATTGGTTGATTCAACACAGGAAAGAAACAAATATTTTAGGCAATAAATAGAAGATTTTATTAATTAATTGTTTTCTTACATAACAAAACAAAAACCAATATTATTTATAATTAATTAAAACAAAATTCAAATGTTCTATTTTTTAAGCTAAAATAAATTATTTTTAACAATTCCTATTTTTCTATAATCAAAAGTGCATTTTATATAATTTATTTTGTTTTAAACAAATAAAATAAGGCTTAGTAATATTAAAAAACATGTTTTCATTTTTTAGAAATAAAATCTAATTTTCAATATAAGAATTCATTTTGAAATGTAAAATAAAATAATTCATTTGGTTAAAAATATTAAAGATAACTACAATTAAATATAATTTTAAAAGCAATTTTTTAAGAAAATGAATCAAACGTTAAATTCTTGCTAATATTTTGATAAAAGTTAACTTTTACTGTATCATACATTAAAATTATTCACATTAGCAAACTCAGTCATAGTACAATTCTGTACTTAAAAAGATAGAACTAAATTACAATAAAGTAAACTAATACTAAATCAATTAATAAAAAAAATTACTATTACTATTTTAATTTATTTTTTATTGTTATAATGTATAACAAAAATCGTTTTTTGGCAAGCAAAAATTTAACAACGCCGAACGAGGGTGTACCACTGGTGCCAGTAGTCGATCTAAAACTCACGCCCACCCAGTTTTGAGTCTAGTGCTTTAGCCACCTTTACCACCCTAGTATAATTTAAAATAATAATCATGTTTAAATTCATTAAATCCAATTGGGTCTTAAACAAATACACGAAAAATTGTTTAATCATAGTCAAAATTCATAATTATATAGTAGTAGTGTTAAAGTAACGGAATGCCTTAAATTGGTTAATTGATGGCTAACTAGAATGTTGAATTAAGTTTTACGGCAGACAAATTGTTAACAACGTCATAAACACTTCAAATAGGCCATGGGACATTGCCATTGAAGCACTGGTGTTTTTGATACTAGTCAACTATATAGACAAAATTGTCAAAACTATTGACTACTCAACTTTATTCTTATTCGTAATAATATTAATGCATTTTTAAGATTTTGAAGTAATTATTTCAAGTATTTCTTAATGCAATGTATTACTGCTTATTGATTGATCCAAGAAAATGTTACAATAAACGCATTGTAAATAAATATAGTTTTTGTTACTTAAATATTTTACAGGTAATATTTAACACAACCAAATGAAGGCCTACATTTATTGCCGGTGGTAGGATTCTAAACTATCCCAAACAAGAACATGTGTAACGGCTTGGCCATATTTCCGTCAATTTGGCTCTTCTGATAATACTTAAGTGCGTTAAATAAAGTTAAGTTTTAATTAAAAATGCTTTTATTATTAAGTTAGCACTATGAATACAAGTTTAAAGAAAACAATATATTTTTTAACAATATTGCTATTAAATTCCGAATTAGACAAAAAGTTAACAATACAAACACTTTTAAAACTTAAAAAAACAATTACAATTTTTACTTAAAAACGCATGCTAACAGAAAACGCCTATCAAACGCATACTAGACAAATTTAATACATTTTGGCAAAAAACGTTTCTCAATTTTTTTATTTCCTACTTTTAATAAAACCTTCTTAATGTTATTATCAAAATAAAAAATTGCTTCATTTCACTTGGTTTCACAATATATATATATATATATATATAAATTTTATTGTATTTTTGTTTCTATATTTCTTAATAAATAAATTTTGAGTTTTGAAATAATAAAAGTATCCTTTTGTTTGCCCATTAGTGGTGTACGCAAAAAGCAATTGCTTTCCAACTTGAATAACTGATAAAAATACTAAGTATGATTTCAGTGTTTGTTTTAAACTTATCCACTTTGTATAGCAAAATCAAATGTATGTTAGTGTTTTATTTATATAATGTAAAAACTGATAGATTACCTAAACAACAGCTATACATAATTTAAGTCGAATAGGGGCACTGTACAGAAAATCAGGCAGCCTCATTTTGCGTACACCACTAATGGGCAAACAAAAGGATACTTTTATTATTTCAAAACTCAAAATGTATTTATTAAGCAATATAAAAACAAAAAGTACATTAAAATTTAGAATTTATATATATATATATAAACAAATTAATCAAGTTGTTTAAAGTGTATGGGGTCAAATGCCTTTGTTTATGTAAACACTTGCTTTGAAGTAAATAATACATTTTTATATTTCTGACTAAGCAATTTTCTCAAAAACGGTCGTTTATTTTGCTACCAAATTTTTAATTTAAATAATTTTAATCGAAATGATTAAATATTTCGATATTGCACAAAACCGGTATTTTCCTTAATACAAATGATACCAATGTATGAAGGAGAAGAGAAAAACAGTGTGCAAGTTTTATCAATTTAATTTTTAAATATCTTGATTTGTCGCAGTTTGTTTTGCACATTGCATATGTCACATTTACTGCATTCATACACTACTTGGTAGCAAGTTGAAACCTAGTAAATATTAAACACCAAACAATTAAACCTCACGAATAACAAACATTGTTTACACAATAACCTACACAACAAAATATGTAGACACGTAAGTGGTTATTGCAGGTAAAGGCTAAAGACCACTTTAATTTATCCAATCAAAATACTGTGTGCATTCTTAATTTCATATCATCATTTCTAATCACTAGTAATAAGCAACTTTTAGACAAATGTAATATGGCATCCAACAAAATTGCATCGAGGTTATTGTTATTTTTTAAACAATTTCACTTTTTATTCATCATAAACATTAATTTGAATAATTGAATGAATCAGCCCCACGCATTTATATTTTACAACTGTTTTACAATAAACTTCAATTTGCATTAGATTGAAAAAGTAATTTATTTTGTGCATTTTGGTTATTCATATATGTATGCATAAGTGGAATATTCATATTCATCTACGTTGAAATATTGATAATAACACATTGATATTATTGGTTCAAAACAGGGTGCACAATAGACATGACTCAAATGCTTGGTTCAGATGTTGACAGTATCACACATAGTGCTACATAGTAGTACATACAAAAAACAATTTCCAATGTTCTAGTCGTATCAAAACAAAAAAGTTTGAGAAAAAATAAATTTCGATATATTGTAATATTTAAGCGCTCTTTATTTTTTATTATTTATTTCATCTGCTTATTTAATTTGTTGCTGTTTCAATAACGAAGCCAAACGCATTTAGTGGCAGAGTAGTGACACTCAGACACATGCCCTTCCAAGAGCGAGTCCAGTGCTGTATTTCTAGACCACCCGGCATATTCAAATAACTACAAAAAGTAGGATTTTATAATGAGACTATATATCCCACTACCGAACGTTTATAATCTTGCTAAATATCACCGTGGTTTGTCACTGTGTTGTAACTATTACCAAGTCATTATACATTTATTTTTATTAGTTATAGGAAATGGAAAAAGTTTCTACTCGTTACGAATTAAGTAAGTATATAATGTTAACATTATTTGTTAAAACAATGCAAACACAATAGCATTGTAGTTTTTAAATTTGAACACTATGCATTTGTCTACATATACATATAAAAGCATCATGGTTTATTTTAACTGAAATATTCGTTCAATGCATTATCATGTACTTACTCAATTGACAACTGATCTTCACTAATAGATGCTTTAAAAACAGAAGGTTCAATCAAATTTGTATAATCGAAATCTTTCAACAATTCAAAAACACCCTAATAAAAGTATAATAAAAAACAAAAATTTAATATCTTTTCAAAACAAATCATTGTTTATAATGTCAAATACATGTGTTGTTTTAAGTTTGACTAATTTACGTCAACTAATTCATTTAACAAAAATACTAACTAAATTTTTAAAAATTTAATCATTAAATATTTTACAAAATCGTTTTACTAGTAGTAGAATCGAGTACTAGTCTAATTGCTTATCTCATCCAAGTAGCAATACCTTTTTCTAGCTTAGTTAAACCAGCTTCGGTTTTTAGATATAAAAGCATGGGTTTAATCATTCAAAAATTGTCTTTTTTCAGGTTTCAGCTGCGGTGATTTTAAATTACATGTTAAACAAAATATTTATTCAGTTGTTTAGCCAATGAGCGCACATTTCGTAAACGTTTTGGTTTTAAAAACCGGTGCATTATTGCGAATAATATTTACAGAGTATCCAGTAGTGTCACAAATCACATTCTGCCTTGTTTAACTTTTGACAATGATGCTTCTCTGTATTTGGCCATAATAGTCTGCTTTGTTAACCACGGCATTTAATTAGTTTTTGTAAGAGTTCTAATTGCAAGTATATAGACTAATTACCAGTAATGATCTATTCTGATAAAGTGACAAGTACTTCTTATATTGCTTTTTAGAGCTCTTTCTGTAGCAAAAAAGGAATGCTGTTCCTAAATAGAACTGCTTGGTAATAATACTTAGGGTGATACCGATAATCGTTGTCGTCTTTATATCAACACATTAACAAACTAATTGTTTCATTATTTGTTTGTGACTGCTTAAATAATCTTATTACATTACACAGTTCTGTTTCTAGTTGCTAAGGGTCGGTAGTAAACACCTGTAGACGCACTAAGTAGTAATCCGTCACTCCTCATATTTGTTTCTAAATAATCCCCAAAATAACCAAAATTTGCAATTGGAAGGTTTTGTTTAAGGAATTGCTGGTTTAATTTTACTCAATATTTTACTCCCATTCATTTCAAAAAGAATTGTCATTTGTATGGTTACTTAATCAACATAATCCAAATAAATATGACATATTACAAAACAAACATACCAACGAGTTTGATTGAACTTGGTAGCACAAAACATCGCCCCTATGTTGCAACATTTCCAACTCATCGTGACTCAATTCGAACGCATCGACATTGAGCTGCGACTCGGCGGTTGACGAGTGTGTTTCGACCGCCGACTGGCGTCGTCCACTGTCGTCGTCGCCCAAATTGAAAACGCTGATTCGTTTGGTTTTCATATTCAATTCGGACAGCTGCTTGATCCAACAAACAAAGTCGGCGTGAACTTCAGTAAATTGGTCGATTTTGTTAATTAGCGTTCGACTATGGGTAAGACAAAATAGTAGTTATTGATTTGGTCAAACATTTTACTACTTACACACACACACACATACACAGATAAGTTAGTTCGGTGCTATAAATTGTTGTGTCAGAAGCTGGAGGCTGTAATTTCAATAACAATCCATCTAGATAACTTTTTAAAAAAATTTGTCAGTTTATTGTCTGAGTGTTTTTTAAAAAAAAGACAGTTGGTATAGCTAAACAAAGGGTCGCATTTAGTAAATACATCACTTGGCAATATATGTTATAAAATTTATCACTTAATTTTTTATATAAACTAAAACTTAGTTTCATGTTTTTTGTATATTCCGAGTAAATTTTAAAATACAATGCAACACGTGAGTTAAATAAAAAAAACCATTAATGCTTTTACCCAACATAATAATAAAAAGAAGAGTAGTATATTTTAACATGTTTATAACGCTATAAAATGTGTTCGTACCTGCATTGTACAGTAATTAAATTAATGAGTTAAAACGGAATATACAAAACAATATTTCGTTCGTGAACTAAAATAACATCTAATTTGTTATATGTAATTATTGTAAACCAACGTCCTTATTTTATCCCATAATTATGATATTTGTTTTTAATTAAAAGTACGTTTTCTAATCAAAAGTTTGTTTAACAATATCCACAGTTTTAATCATCGCGTTTCAACATGCAAACAAATACAAATTATTAACAATAAACTGAACTTTTAGATAACATTGCTATAACCCATCTAATAAAAAAAAATAATAAAACGAAGATTAATTAGGAATTAAGAAATGGGGATCTTTTTGCAAATATGAACATTCTATAATGTTACAGTTTTATAGTTTAAAATAATTGGTATCAAAATGGTAGAGTGACTATATTATTCAAATCATACCTCAGTTAACAACAATTCTAATCCCACTAAGTTATGAAAATTTATTAAGAACAACTTATAATCTAGTTTTAGGTATTTTCCAGTTGTGACCACTTAATTAAGCGTTATGAATCAATATACTTATCGATTTTTCCTTAAAATAAACATACATCACATTTTTGTGATTTGTGAGTTACGTTCATATGCTGAATTAAATATTGTAGCTTGTGTAATTATATTGAATTGTAGTGTGTCAACTTAACATTGATCTTAATTTATTCGCTTTCAGTTATACGAATTTATGTGGACAAATATGTAAATAGTAAATTTAGCTAATTAACGAGTACTAGATTTAATTATTATAAAGCGTTGGCGTTTTTGTTAAACTAAATGCTGATTCTTTTCTAGGAGTGTACCAAACTATCCACTAACTGTAAAATGCCGATTACAAAACAATTAAGAAACAAAAATCAAAAAAGTGTATAATATACTAAATGTATATGTGTATTAAAGCATTTAAAACTCCATCTAGAGAATATCAGAAATGAATTAATCTAGCTAGTCCCGAACCTGGTAAAGGAGGAAGGTTTGAGCACACGTTTAGCAACCTGACCTTTGTAATAATAATAATAATAATAATAAAGTATTTAAAACATTAACATTTGACATGTAGATCAATTTCATACTCTACATTTTAGTTTATAGTTTATATATCTTTCAATTAGATTGGTAAATAACAAAATAAAAATACATTATTTTACAATGTTTGAAAGTTTCAATTAATTAATAGTTCATTTCACAAACTTCCACAATATTTTAACATTCTACTTCAATTTTCATTAATGCAAAAAATGCAATAAACTATTCTACATTAAAGTTTCTTGTGTTTATTTTGTAAAACAGTCAATTTTATCACCATACACAGATGATGTATATCTATGAATTGGTAAAAAATAGTAACTAAGACTTGACAAAATAACAAAAATCAATTACGTGCTCTAACGTTAGCTCACGTTCCATGTCATTTTTACAATCAAATCAATAGTTAATTACAATATGCCAGTTCATATACATTAATTAAATGTAACCGCGTAATTCTTTTTTCTCTTTAAAAACTTGAAACATATTTCAGTAAGAAAATGTTTAATCGATGCGAAATTCACAATTGTTATAATTTTTTATTTTTACTGATATACTTAATTTGTCAGCATTTTGTCATTGGTTTATACATCCAAATTTACTTATTTGTGCTAAAAATGTTTAATGCTGTTTTTCATATATATTTATGAATAGTATTTACAAATATTATCACTTTATTTTTTATTTTTACCACTTAAAATATTTGACGGGAAACGTTTATCAGCAGTAAATACTTTAGCAAAACCAAACACAAGCCTACATTTAGTAAACGGTGGTAGGAATCGAACTAATGCCTTCCCAGATTTCAGTCAAGCAATAAGCCTCTAGACCATTCCGGTACACAAAGCAATAGGATTGTTCCATGTAAATACACTTTTGCTAAAACACTCATTTAATCCTATGCAATATTATTTTAATTAGGTTTTTCCAAATAAGTATTATCCAAGTTATTTGTAGTCTGCCAACATTTTTACTATCTTTAATTTTGTATTTCAAAACTGTTATTGCTGGCCTTTTGGGAGATAAACGTGAAACGTAACTAAGTAGGTTGTTTCATCTAATTATAATGACCGTCATGTAATAAACAAAAATCGGTTCTTCGTTTGATCTCATTGGTCGAAGTATGATCGGGTCAAATAATCATCAGAATGCTTCTGGCACATTGGCGATAGAAAGAATCTACTATGTAATCCTTTTTACTTGTTCCCTTATATAGTTTACATGCACAAGGACCTTTAAAAATGACAAAGAATGTATACAAACGAATCTTTGTGTTTACATACAATGACAAACGTAATCCAATTGTTTCCACTTTTTCAATTTGGGTTTTTCTACTTTTATTAATGTCATTTTTCCGAAATGTGAAAAATTAGACAAAATTTAATGTCTTGTCAACTACAATCACCAATATTTTTGTGTTTTGACAATTGTTTCGTAGTCCAACTTAGGAACTCATGTCAACATTAATTAACATTGGCATAATGAATAATAATAATAATAATAATAATAATAACAATAAACATGAGTACTTTGCTATAGTTTTAGAACAATAATTGTACTGACAAAATAACTTATTTTACAAAATAACAAATACATAATGTCTTCTACAAAGCGCTTTAAACACAACAAAAAATAAGTAAATAATTAATGTCCTACTGGGGTTGCACAATCCTTCTTCTCCTTTAAAACGGCTTTCCCTCTTTTATGCGGAGCCGCCATTTTTAGTCACTTTCCTCTATTTGGTTCCAATTTTAAGCAATATGACCATTAAATGGTTTAGGTATAAGTTGTTTTACTGTAGGATTTCCTCCTTTATCCAACCTTGAGACTGGTTAAGTTTGATTATTTTTAACATTAATAAGCGCATTTGCACAAACCATTGTAAGTAAAATACAATTTTATGTTTCAAAACGGTTTTGTACTAATGTTAAAAGTTAACATTAGATTAATGAAAATAGTTTCAAAGTGTGTCTAAGCTATTGCAAACAAACAATTAAAATTTTTCCATGGTTGTTAACGTAAATATTATAAACACATAAAAATGTTTTTCCTATACAACATACTTCTCAGATAATAATTTTAATTAAGCAATAAGTGAACTTTTACTTCATTGTATAAATTAATACATAAGGAAATTAGAATTTAAACTCAAGACGTTGCCATTACTATTGTTCATTTTGTGTTATGCATTTTAGGAAAAAAGAAGGCTTAATACAATATTCATAAAATCAATTAAAAATATATTCTATACAGGTTTTTAAACAACTATGATACTGCTGAGTTATTCAAACGTAATAAAAAAGCAATGTTGTAATTTAACCTATCAACGTTTTCTGACATAACGTCAGGCGGCTTTGTCAGTTTTTACAAACAGTGGCACCGTCACACAGATGTCGTCCACCGGTAAAGAAACGTCCTTGTATTTCCATGTTTGTTATGCTTATCAAGACATTGGAGTCAATTGTTTAATATGCCGTACAAATATAGAAATAGTAAACAGGTATCTACATCACCAATTAGAACCAATCAATGATTACAAAAAGAAGAGCGAATTCAAAATTCTACTTTGGCGCCAAACAACAGCCAACGTACTTGTCCAAAATGTGCTGCTGTCGACTGGCTGGATTATCCGACTGCGTCGACGGACAAATGCAGGCGGCACCACAAGCCACACGGCCACAAATTAGACGAACACATTCGTACAATTGCTTGACAATGTGATCACGATTGTGTGGATAAATTGATTGTTTGACCATATTCGACGTATAAGCCAAATCCAAAATTAATTGGGTATACAAATTTTCAAATTTTACGTTAGGCTACAATGGACAAAAAATAAAATTAAGCGGTTTGCGTTAAGTCGTTTTTATGATTTTCTAATAAATACACTTTTTAAATTATATATGAATAACGTTATTAAATATTCAGTCATTTAACGGTTCGTTTAGCAGTATTGATGTGTAAATTAATTTATTTGTTGGTGTTTTAAAAACTGTAACCAGGACGGCTTGTTTAAATTCACAGACCCATACATTAGTCTAGAACTTTTCATTACTCTCACGATAATTTTTCACACAAAAGTTTGATACTATAACTGATATTTCTTTAAATAATTTTGAACAAAATTAATTATAAAAAAATAATATGTTATTTTGTATAAAGATGTATTTTTCATAAAGTAATTCCGGTGTGTCACACACAACAATGCTTTTCATAATTGTACTGTAAATCGATTCAAAAAAACAATATTATGTACCAAAAAATGTTTTACTT
Source organism: Cardicola forsteri (assembly GCA_025895645.1). Taxonomy (NCBI): domain Eukaryota; kingdom Metazoa; phylum Platyhelminthes; class Trematoda; order Strigeidida; family Aporocotylidae; genus Cardicola; species Cardicola forsteri. The sequence continues at coordinate 145,309 of JAKXYG010000440.1, forward strand.
GAAGTTATTAAGTGGTGCTAAAATATTTATATTTAGAAGACGTAAACTGTGAGATAAATTCATTTCTTATCAGTCACAAGCAAACTATATATATATATATATATATAAACTAACAGTGTATTTAAAATGAATTTATCACACAGTTTGCGTTTTTGAATACTTTTATTTGCAATTATAAAGGGAGCCCAATGCTTTAAAATATTTATAACAAACTATTTTTTATACAATTGTAGCTGTAAAAGCAATTAACACAGACGCTAAGTTTGTAGCCGAGTAGTCACAAGTTCAAATCCTATTACCGGCACTAAATGGGAGCCTTCTATGGTTACAATAAATGTCCATTCAATAAAAAAATATTATTCTTGAAGCATTTAATTAACAAAAACTAAATATTTTTATATGGAAATATTAATTGATAATTTTTAAATATTAGTAAATCAAACAAGAATAAAACATTGCATTACATTTTTCATCACCCGAATCAAGTTGATTTTAGGTATTTATTAACAAAAGAGAATGGTTTATAACTTATAACTAACAACACGACTTATGTAAAAATATAAAGTAACACTGAAGAATCAACAAGTAAAACAATCTATAAAACAACATTGTACCGTACACGGTAGGAAACCATCAAAACCTCTACAAGTTAAAATTTAGCCATTTTTCGATTAGAAAAATTACGTTTTTTATATTATAAATATATTTTATTTTTATTATAAGTAAACCGTTTTTGCATTTAAAAATATATAATTATTGTTATCATTGTTAAAATACAATAAAAAATCAACTTGCTGTTTTTATTTTTTTTAAACTTTTTTCTTTGGCCATTGAAGCAATTTTAACAAAAGGATTGCGTAATTTAGCATGAAACGTATCTAACTTGGACAAATGCTTCTGTTCGGTTTGAAACGAATTAGAATGGGTAATGTTGGGACTGGGCTTGATTAAACGCTGGAGTAGCAAATTGGCAGACCGCGGTTCTGCTGAACTCGACCGATTGGAATTGTTTGCATCTAAACGGCAAACATAAAGTTTACTTTTAAATCAACCGGTTTTTTTAATCAAATTTCTTGATTTAGTT
>JAKXYG010001215.1:0-22500 GCA_025895645.1 Cardicola forsteri
ATCGAAGTGTATACAACTGTAAACTGTCTATTTGTTTGTTTTGTTGGTCAGACATTGTGTGTCGAAGATCCGCAACAACTGTTTCATTTCCACGTCCATCCCCATCTCTATGTCAAAGTGCTCGATTGCGATACAATTAGTCAGGCGAAGGAAAAGATTTTGGATGCCATCTACCGCAATAAGGCCTATTCGGAACAGTGGAGACCGCATCAGCTCGATTTAAGTAGGTTTTGGTATTTCAATGAATGACAATCGTTGTTGTTTAGCTTCCGCCTCCCCCAAACGATTGAAGTTCAGCTTTAATTTGAATATATTGAACAATACTCAAAGCTTGCCTTTTTCGTACTACTCCAAGTGTTTTGACGGGATAAACGTGTCTTTCAACACGTGGGGGGTTGGTGACATTGTAGCAAAGCCAAACGTGGGCCCTCATTTGGTGAATCGGCGGTAGTGGGCATCGAACCCATGCCCATCCAAGTTGATACTAATAATTCAATGGCCAAGTCGCATAAATGGCCCCCAAAATGTGACACACACACACCACATTCAATTTTAAAATTGTACATCATATGAGCAGATGTACATCATGTTCGGTTCAACCACCCATTGAAATTCAATTTGGCAATAATCAGTCACACGCATTTGTGTGTATCTATTTGAGTCATGTTACGGTGGAAAGAAGTACTTAATGGAATGATCGATCGATCGATCGATCATACAAGCAATTTTTGAAATAAATTGAATTTTTTCACAAACAAATCCAGACCACAATCCAAGCGTCCTAGTGGTGTTATTGACCCAATTGACAACTAGACCTGGGAGTAGACTTAATGACAAATCCAGGGGTCAGATGAGTCAAGGCCAATGTGATATGGTCGCTGCAAATGATAATCGGTAATTAGCCGTGTTGGGTTGGAGTTTGTAAGGTAGTTCGGATTACACCACCGGCACTAGGGGACAAGATGTAGATATAGATTAAAATGTTTAAAAGTTTGATCACCTCTACGATTACGTATCTTTATTATTTCAAAACCCTTTTTATTGGACCAACGCAAAATTATTCCATAGGATTTTGAAGATTGGAAATGCTGCTAATCTCGCTCTCAAACCCTCCTCCTTTCTCAATCTAACTTAGAATTGGCTGGGGTGCAGTTTGACTACTGTATTTGGTGCATAATTTGGAATATTTTAATTTATTTCATGTTTTTCTACTTTAAATGTTGTACGGGACACATCTTAGCCCCCATACCAACTTAGGTTCGAATCGATTAAGCCGACACTAAAAACAAGTTCTAGTACTAATACTACATGCGAAACTGCGTTTGAAACATGTGCCCGGGGTGGTTTAGCGGTACAGCGCTCGACTTGTACCTGGTGGCCATCGGAATTCGAATTCCTCCACCGGTCCACTGAAATGCCGGCTCACGTTCGGCTTTGCGCAAAAGATGCATTTCCCGTGAAACGTTCAAAGTAGTAAATTTTTTTTAAAAACATAAATTATTATTATTATTAACAATGAATGTTTCAAGTAGATGTTGCGCATTTTTGAAACACATACTTTTATTTTGTTCGTTTCATTCATTCATTTGCTGCTGCTGCTATAACTACTGGTGCAAACAGGACGCGCAGATGATATGAACCAAATTATGAGTGATTGGGACATTCGAATACAACAGACCGAAGTGAAGCAATTGCCTTACAGAATGAATTGTATTCGAGATTATGAGGTTTGTCGGCATTCTGTGTGTGTGTGTGTTGATTGAAATAAAGTGTTTACAAAATTAGGTATGATAGGAAGTTATTCTTTTCGAAAAGTTCATTATTTGGACAATAGGGGAGGGGTGTGAAATTATTCGAGAAGCTGTTGATAGTGTCACGTTCGGTTTCGTTAAAATGTCCACTTCTGGAACAATGTTAAAAACATTTAAGGTATTAAAACTCTTATTTTTGTTGGTATAATCAAAAATACATTTATCCATTGTGCGAGTATGTGCGTGTGTAAAAGTACAATTTGGTCAAGTAATTCTCCTCGTCTAATCATCGAAGATTGAGCTTCCATTCGGCTTTTACTCGATCCTGTCATCTGAGTCGTGCCATCATTTTCTTGCCTGAATGGTGTCCTCTTGGTTGTTGTTGTAGCAACGTAGATTTTCGTTACAGAAGGCAGATTGTCAGCTGTTGGTAGAATCAACAAGTTGCGTGTTGCTTCTTTTATTACAGTGAAAGGAGGTATTGAATATGACAAGAACATTGAACATATAAACAAGATTGTGACAATATTTTATTTTATGTTTGCTACTTTGAATGTTTTACGAGAAATATCTTTTAGCAATGGATATTTTAGCGAAGCCGAACGTGGGCCCGCATTTTAGTGCATGTGGTGGGATTCGAACCCCCATGTCCACCGAGGTCAGAATTCGAGCTCTGTACCGCTAGACTAGCTGTTTTGTATTGCCTCTTTAATTGCTTTTTATTGCTTGAATAGGTAACTAAAACCGTATTTTGACCAAGTGAACATTTAGCAATGTCAAACAAGGGCCCACCAGTAGTTTGATTTAAACCACGACTACATGGAAGGATCATTTTCAACTTAGTCCGATTGAGAAATGGCCTTTGCAACTATTTGTAGCACTCGTAATATTTATTAATTGATTGTTATTTTTAAAAATTTATTTTTACTATTTTGAATGTTTTGATGAGAAACGCATGTATGTCTTTCAACAGCAGATATTTCAGCGAAGCCGAACAAAGGGCCCTCATTTGGTGGGCCGGTGGTGGTGGGATTCGAACTCCAATGGGCACCAGGTCTAAGTTTTGTTTAGTCAGGCATGTAATTATCCTTTTGCTTTAAAAATAAGCATGGGGCAATAAGACAACAATTACAGCAAAACAACAATAACAAAGTCTCGTTGGCATTAAATATTCCTCAAATCAAAGATTGCGCTTTCTTTCGGCTTTCACTCAACCTCGTCATCTGGTAACTTTGCCATCCAGAAACGTTGTTTTTTGCCGGAATGACGTCATCTTTCATTGTTTCCGCAGCAGTATAAATTTTTACAGAGGCCAGGTGCCAACCTTGCGCGCTCAAACCCTCCTCCTTTATCCAGGCTTGGGACTGGCTAGATTGAATCATTTCTAATCCAATCTAGGCGGAGTTATTGTCGGGCATATTCTAATAAAATCAAATCGTGTTTTTATTTTATTGTTTGGATTTGGTTAAGAAGATCGGAGTTCTGTGATATTTGTGCTCCCCTACTAACTACTTTCTTTTTGTTTTGTGTCATAGCTCAAGGACAACGCCCACGTGATTCTGGTTCGATCAGATCCCAACATAACCTACTCCAAATATTTCACCCAATGGATTCCAACAATTGCGAATCAAGGTAAGATGTGGTCAGTAACGGCTAATTTTCGAATTGACAGGAATTCATTCATTTTGGTTGGTGATCACGTCATCACCTCTTCATTATTTTCCATATTCGTACGACTTTGATGGCTTGATAAGCGTAACACAAACGTAGAAGAATAACAAAGTTTCTTGGCTGGTAGACGACATCCTTGTGGCGACGCCACAATAACTAATAAATACTTTTGTCCAATGGCACATGCACATTAGTTCCAATCCATGATTTTGCGTTAGAATAATGATTCTGTTGATATGAAAAACACTGCTAATATCTGTGTAATTTCTGTAATTTCAATAAAAGTCCGCCTAGATTAGCAATGAACCGATCCAGCCAATCCCAAGCTTAGATAAGGGAAGATCGTTTGTGGCAGTAAAAAAGACCCATGTCAAAACGTTTTAATGATCACAATGCTTCACATTGGTTTACTATAGAACCAAATGAAAAAGACTGACCAGACACAGCGACTATTTATAAAACTGTAATAGTCTGTAATTTTGACTAATAACGGTTATACTCCACAGATCCATGTTGATCTGAATTTAACGCACAACAAGAACCGAGGGCATAGCAACATAATTTAGAGGGTGCACCTTGACAGACAAGTGCTTGCACTTATTGAAAACGTGTCTTGCCTATACATTATACAACGATTTGGTTGAGGGATGCTAATAATTCACGAGGATTTGACTAATGCTTATCAAGTCTCAATTTCTAATGATGGTTATATCCCTGACTGTTCGTCCTCCACGCGGCACATCCTGGACTAGGTGCATTCAAACACCTGAACTAACACAGCATGGTCCAAGTGCACAGCAGTATAACTGGACTTCCGCTTTGGCGGATACTTGACAGATATTTTAAAGGGTCACGGGAAATAATCCTGCGGATAACAGCGGTGTTATAAGAATGCCGTCTATCAGTCAGGAAATTTCATTGTTCTTTTCCGTTTATCAAGCTATTGAAATTGATCGTTTGCTATACCGTTCAAAAATAGACATAATGAATGAAATTTGGTTGGGGAATATTGGCCAACCGTGTCAATATTTGTGAATATTGACATTTTCACAAAAAGATTTTATTATCTCCCTACCTTACATATATTTATTTTATGTTTGCTACTTTGAATGTTTTACAAGAAACGCATCTTTCAGCAGTGGACATTTTACCGAAGCCGAACGTGGGGGCCCGCATTTAGTGGGCCGGTGGTGGCATTCGAACCCCGATGCCCACCGATGTCCAATTCGAGCACTGTACCGCTAGACCACCATATATGTAACATTTCCTGACTGTTCCTCGTTCATGTGGTGCATCCTGGACTAGATGCCCATAGACATCTACATAGTAGACTAATAACAGCAGGAACCCAGTGTACAGCGATATAACTGGGCTTTTACTGAATTCGTGTTTCGTAAAAGTGTGCTAGCATCTACTCAAGATGCTTAAAAGGTATTTCAAGGTAACTATTTACCATATGTAGCCGGTTTAATTGGTGAATTTGTTAACCGTAAAAAAATCGTCTCGTCAATTCCTGTCAACACTGGCGTCGTCGCAAGAAAGCGGTCTTCTAGCCAAAAAACTTCATTTATCTCCTCCCCAAGTTCAATTCGCATCTGACAACCTTTTCATATAGGAATTCGACAAGCTATTCAAACTGGGGATCAATGAAGAGGTGGCATCTGCCAATGTTTTGACGATAAAGGCATGGCTTTCAACAGTGGACATTTTAGCGAAGCCCAACGTGGACAATAAGTAGACATTTTGAAGCTAAAGGGCAAATCCTAGATTTAATAACCGGTGCATTATAGCGAGTAATATTCACGGTGCGGAGCAGTAGCAGAATAGTGTTTTTATGTATTTGGCAAATTCGATATTTAATAACCGGTGCATTATTCATTTCATTTCATTCATTTTGGTTGGTGACGTGGTCACCTCTTCATTATTTCCCATATTTATACGACATGTAGAACGATCGATTTCGATGGCTTGACAAGCGTAGACAAACGTGGAAGAATAACAAAGTTTCTTGGCTGGTAGACGGCATCCTTGTGACGTCGCCACTGTTCGCAAAGATTGACGAGACCGCCTGATTTTTTGTCAGGGTTATCTCTCTTAGCCCAAGAGCTACATATGGTATATACGTATACCTTTAGATACCTTTTTAAGTATCCTGGATGTATGTTCGCACCCACCCGCCGTAGCGGAAGTCCAGTTATACCGCTGTGCACTCGGACCCTGCTGTTATTAGTCTAGATGCCTAGGGGCACCTAGTCCAGGATGCACCACGTGGAGGACTAACAGTCAGGAATATCACCATCATTGGAAATTGTGACTTTATAAGCATTGACTCAAATCCTCAGGATCATTAGCATCCCAACCGGTGCATTATAGCGAGTAATATTCACAGTGGCTCTGCCTCCAACGTTTTTCAGCTAAGAGATATTTTAGTAAATCTTGCATTTAGTACCGGTGATGGCACTGAAACTCATACCTACCCAAGTTCGAATCTAGTGCTCTCTCACTAGACCGCCTTAGGCCAACATCTAAATGTTATTGTCTACAATTGTTTCTTAACAATCCATATTTATACACCAAACCGATTATTAATGCACCTTTTTTATTATCAGGCTTTATTAATCCAGCCGCCAAACCCGACGATACCACTGTCCATCATCATCCTCCTTCACCAGTCGACGAATCGAAACATATATTCGGTCCAAACCACCACATACCGCCACCAGACCCCATTCCACCCGATTATTATCACCAGCAGCATCAGCCCAAGTGGTATCATCTGGAATTGACTAGCCCATCGACCAATCTAGTCGACGAATCGGGACGCATCTTCGTCCCAACGCCGTCCGACCCGAGACTACCGGGTACGACCAACGGCTGCGTCGATTCGAACCAACTCAAGCATCCGCTTTTGGTCGACAACCACCAGACCAATCACTGTGCAGTCATTGCCAGCAACACCATCACTACGAATAATAATAATGCCAAATGGTGGACACTGTTCAAATGGGGTCGCAAAAGCAAACGACCGTGGCGAAGTAGCACCAGACGCCTGAAAAAGTGGTACTCCAAGTCGCACCATTTGGTTCAACTCGATCGGGCTATCACAATGCAACAAAGTTTGCCCAAAGAAGTATTTTTTAATCGGTTGTTGTTGACTCGGGTATGTATGCATTGGGACGGGGGGGCCTAGGGTGAATGGGCTGACTTTGTATTTATTTATAATTTGGTTTGATTTGTGAGATGCTGAGTCTCAATTTCCAATGATGGTAATATTTTTGACTGTTCCTCCTCCACGTGGTGCATCCTGGACTAGATGCCAACAAGCATCTAGACTAATAACAGCAAGGATCGAATGCACAGGATGCTTGAAATGTATTTTAAGTTTTATATATATATACCATGGGCTAAGAGAGATAACCTTGACAAAAAATCAGGCGGCTCCGTCAATCTTTTGCTAACAGTGGCGCTGTCTGCCAACCAAGAAACTTCTTTTTTTTATTTTATGTTTGCTACTTTGAATGTTTTACGAAAAACATTTTTCAGCAGTGGACATATTAGCGAAGCCGAACGTGGGCCCGCATTATAGTGCCGGTGATGGGATTCGAACCCATGTCCACCGAGGTCCGAATTCGAGCGCTGTACCGCTAGACGACGTTTGTGTTACGCTTATTAAGCCATCGAAATTGATTGTGTCAATATGCTGTACAAATATAGAAAGAATGACCCAATCAGTTTTTATTGGCACCCTACTACTGCTGTTGGATAAATTTGGATTAGTTAGGGAACTATAAATCAGAACGTTCGTGAAACAATCTGTGAAAATCGAATATTTATTGCATATCTTGATAGCTTATAAATTATTATTATTATTATTACAAAAATATTTTACTTTAAAATAAGATAAAACAACAACAAAGTCCCATAATTTAGAAAAAAACACATGGGGCAACAAAATGATTCCATGTGCACAAAACATTTTTCGTTCGATCCCCCCCCCATAAGACATTCATTTCAATTAGATCTTTTCCAGATGGTTCTTATCCAACGTTTCCTTTACCCAAATCGTTCGTGCTGATAGTTTGTTTTCCACTAGACACCAATGCGTTTTCCCATTTCATTTTCAATACTTTGACGACAAACGTGCATGCCTTTAAGCAGTGGACATTTGCGCGAAGCCTAACGCATGGCCTTTCATTTTAATGGACCGGTGGTGGTGGAATGCTAATCCCGATGGCCACCGAGGTCTAAATCGAGCGCAGTACCGTTAGGCCACAATTTAATGATGCAAAATATCCATTGGTTGGAAAACCCCAATGACGATCGTCAATTGTGTAGTGTGACTTTTGGTAATATTTATAAAACAATTATTTCGTCTATTTCCCAATTGTCGTGTGAATTTCTTTCCACCAACACACAACAATCAATGGGTCTGGTCTGGTCTGGTCTGCCCATGTGATTGTAGTCCAATTGTACGTGATTTTGTTGTTTGGGAATGAACATGGCTAGTGGTGAGTAGTTTAAGACATTTTTATTTGAAAGCAATTTTGGTTGGCTGTGACGATACACATGAAAAATTCAATGCGGTTGGCGACTGCGTCACCTCTTCATTATTTCTCTATTTGTAGGGCTGTAGCAAACGATTGACTTCGATGGCTTGATAAGCGTAACACAAAAACGTGGAAGTTTCTTGTGACATTGCCACCGTGTTTTCAAAATTTGACGAGGCTGTTCCAAGGGCTCCATATGGATGCATGTTTGGAGAGGGGGAACCCAGTTATACCGCTGTTGTTATTAGTCTAGATGCCTATTGACATCCAGTCTAGGATGCACCACATGGAGAAGAAACAGTCAGGAATATCTCCATTATTAGAAATTGAGACTTTATAAGCATTACTCAAATCCTCAGGATTATTAGCATTACATCCAGTGAAAGCCTATATATACCGCTGTGCACTCAGTCCCTGCTTGTTGGCACATAGTCTAGGATGCACCACGTAGAAGATAAACAGTCAGGAATATCATCATCATTGGAAATTGAGACTTTATAAGCATTATTCAGCATCCTCATTATCATTAGCATCGCATCCAATATTATAGGTTTTCAAATGTTACTCTTATTTGCAATACCTGAACTGATAGGAGTAGTAATAATTTTTTTAATGTTTTACAAGAAACGCATCTTTCAGCAGTGGACAATTAGCGAAGCCAAACGTGGGCCCGCATTTTAGTGCCGGCCATGGGATTCGAATCCCGATGCCCACCGAGGTCCGAATTCGAGCGCTAGTCATTATTATCACGCTGCTTTCATTTCTTCGCCGTAGTTTAATGAAATGGTGTTTCTTCAGCAAGATCAATATTTTACAAAGACCAGATTGTCAATCTTCCACTCAAATCGCTCTCTTTTCTCAACCGGACATAGAATCGGCATGCCATAGTCACATGGTCATTTACTTATTGCTGAAATAACCCTGAATTGTCAATCCTTGTCGAACGTTTGTCAACGTTTGTTGTAAAAGAAAATAAGGTCATCGTGTTCCAATGTTGGAACTTCTCATAGACAAAATACTCTTCATGTCATCGTCACGATTACGACCACCACCATTATTCTAATCGATTCATTCATCGCCATCTATTTTCCCCAAGCTTTCCGTAATCAAATACATGAACCGGCTGTTCGAACTCATATTTAGCAGCGTCGTTCAGTCGCAAAGTCTGCCGGCGCCTATCAAGTATTTGTTCGATTTTTTGGACGATCAAGCGTTGAAATTGGGCGTCCAAGATTCCAAAGTGGTACATTCGTGGAAATCCAATTGGTAAGTTTGTTTGTAGCAATTAGACTGTTAAAATTGTGCAATATGTCACGATCTACATTGTAAAAGTCCTAGCAGCGTTTGATGACACTAAACTTGGAATAATTCCACCCGTGCCGGGATGGTCTAGCGGTACAGCGCTCGAACTCGGACCTCGGTGGACATAGGTTCGAATCCCACCACTGGCACTAAAAATGCGGGCCCACGCGTTCGGCTTTGCTAAAATGTCCACTGCTAAAAAATGCGTTTCTCGTGCAAACATTCCAAGTCGCAAACATAAAATAAATAAGGATGAAACAGCTGGTTGACTGAAACCAAGTGTGGATTTATTATTCAAGTAAATTTGACAATTCTAATAATTCACCGTTGACAATTCATAAATGAAAATTAGCCAACTGGCTGCTGCCTTTCGATGTAACTTTAACTTGCGTGAAGGTGGCTATGCCGTGAGACTCGAAATTGGGCCGATATGGGCATGAGTCTCACACATCTGTCGATACTTGCTAAAAAATATTTTTCATGTAAGCACTAACCCTCGCCCACGCAAAATGGATATTATTATTAATAATGATTAATGCCTTACTTGAGGGGGGGATACATTCAGCATGTCGATACACACATAATGCATAACTAGCGTCATTGGCAAAAATAAAGCAGAAGTACAAAATAACGATTAGATACATTTTGTACTAATTTTAGTAGGCGTGGATTGTCAATTTTGTCAATGATGCCTTGAATGATGGAAGTGGTGATAGTAACCATTTTTTGTACGATCAAAATGTTGGGGTTTTTTTTGAAAATTAATTATTTTATTTCTTTTTCTACTATGCTGAATGTTTTGACGGGGGAAATGCAGTGGACATTTTAGCCAAGCCGGTGGCGGGATTCAAACCCCGATGTCCACCGAGGTCTAAGTCGGGCGTTGTATCGCCGGGCCACCTCGATTATACAAGTTCAAAAAATGATGGATGAATTGCACTATTTGATTTCAATGATAGTAATACAATTCTGTCATGACGAATCCTCATTATGTATTAGACGAGAAAAAGAAAAGATGGTCATATATATATATTATGTATTTAAATGAATAAAAGTATGTTAGCCTTGTAGTCATGGTAATTTAGTGTACCTGTACAAATATATCATTGATGGCTATAATGATAATCGATATTGTTGTAATTTGTGTTATAATATTGTTGCAAAACAGCCAAGTTTTTATGACAATTGTAAAGTGTTGATGACTTTTATTATATTATATTATTATACAAAACCCTTTCGCTTTAAAAATAAGCATGGGGCAATAAGACAACAATTACAGCAAAGTCTCGTTGGTATTGAGGATTCTGCAAATCGACGATTGAGCTTCCTTTCGGATTTCACTCAACCCTGTCATCCAGATACGTGCGATCACTTCTTTGCCGTTGTTTGCCGGAATGACGTCCTTTTGTATTATTTCCGTAGCAGTATACATTTTTTACATAGGCCAGGTTGCTAACCTTGTGCGCTCAAACCCTCCTCCTTTATCCAGGCTTGGGACTGGCTAGATTGAATTATTTCTGGTCCAAACTAGGCGGAGTTGTTGATAACTTTACGAAAAGTTAATACAATGCCAACTCATGTATAGATTACCGTGGACTAGATCAGCTGATAACTGCAGTGCATGTGAATTAGTTATATTTTCAAAACATTATTATTATTAGAGGATGCTAATGATCCTGACGATGTTGAATATTGTTTATAAAGTTTCAATTTCCAATGATGGTAATATTCCTGACTGTTCGTCCTTCATGTGGTGCATCCTGGACTAGATGCCCCTAGGCATCTAGACTAGTAAAAGCAGAAACCGATTACACAACGGCTTCTGCTACAACTGATGGGTGCCAGCATACATCCAGGATACTTCAAAGGTATCTTAAGGTATATGGTATACCATATGTAGCCGTTGGGCTAAGGGAAATAACAATGACAAAAAATTAGCGGCCTCGTCACTCTTTGAGAACAGTGGAGACGTTACAAGGATGTTGTCTACCAGTCAACAGAGTTTGTTATTCTTCTACGTTGTTGTTACGCTTACCAACCCATCGAAGTCGATCGTTTGTTATGTCGTATAAATATGGCAAATAATGAAGAGGTGACACCACGTTACCAACCAAAAAAAATTAGTCACAAATCACGAATTATTTTATTATTTATGTTTTCTACTTTGAATGTTTTACAAGAAACACCTTTCAGCAGTGGACATTTTAAAAAATCCAAACGCGTGGGCCCGCATTTCAGTGGGCCGGTGGTAGGATTCGAACCCCGATGCCCACCGAGGTCCAAATTCGAGCGCTGTACCGCTCGAGACCACCCCGGCACAGTAATTCAAGATGTCTCAATTTGAAATAGAACAAATGCGATGTGCCGAGGGTGGTCTAGCGGTACAGCGCTCGACCTGGACCTGGGTGGGCATCGGTGTTCCAGTCTCACCACCGGCCCACCAAATGTAGGCCCACGCGTTCGGCTTCGATAAACAATGTCCACTACTGCAAGGCACGCGCTTTTCGTCAAAACATTGAAAATAGCAAACATTTTTTTAAAATAGCCTTTTTATTATTTCATTGACAATAGTTTGCAAATGCGTTTTTGGAATCAAATTCTGACCAATTTGGACTACATTTTCGACATTCCTCAGTTGGGAAACGCGGCGTTCGAACGTTCGCTGCACGCCTTCAGTCAGGCCATGACCTACGCATGCACTCCGACCAAAGAAACGGTTACCAAGGATTCGTCCTGTGTCAAGTTGCTATTTGCACCCGAAATTACGGTACATTATTGGGAGGGGGCGGTGTGGTGTGTTGTATTGTCTGACAGATGATGGGAAATGACCCAACCACTGGTACCACATGTTCGAATCGAGCGCTGTACCGCCGAGACAACCGCCATTTGAGTGGTAGAGTGCTAGACTCAAAACTGGAGTGGGCATGGGTTTGATTATCACCACCAAATGGGGGCTCTCGTTTGGCTTTGCCAATTATCCACTCTTACTGAAAGATGCATTTGGCGTAAAACACCCAAGTAGTAATTAGTAAATAATTTTTTTAAATGAGTACCCATGATGATGGGTTTTTTTAAGGGATTTTTTTCTTTTAGAATTGTCAGGTTCACTTGAATAATAAATTTACTTGGTTTTTAGTCAACTAGGAGCACTCCGTAGCTGTTCCATATCCTTGTGTTTGGAATTATGATCAGCGCATACCTTTCAAGTTTTACACACACACACACACATGAACTTGAGTCTACACCCTATCTGGTGTCAGGCCAGTGCGTTTAATCACTGAGCTACGGGTGGATAAACTTAACCCTGTGAATTTATTATTTATAGTGAATCTGATCAATTCTAATTGCTCAATGTTCTCAAATGCTGCTACGTTAGTACCGGTTTAGCAAGTGAGAGAACCTTTTTACTAGGACTTTACCATATAGGACCTTGCATACTGCCAGGTTTAATAGCCTTATATGGCACGGTTTGCTTATACTTATTAATGGGTTTTTAAGGGAAAGGTAGACACTGCTGATGAAACAGCTGTACAATGCTCCTGGTTGACTGAAATCAAGTCGATTTATCGTTCAAGTGAATCTGACAATTGTTATCTTTCACCATCATTATCATCATCATCATCATCATCGGAGATAAACATCCCCCACCGGTTATTATCACTCAGGGTAGTCCAAAAAACCAAAACGTCTGCAAAAACGTCAACTTTTGTAGTGTGTACTCAAAGAACGACACTTGAGGTGTGCTGACATTAAATGTTAATTACATCCCCCGAGTTAAACCCCTCCAATGATCTCTGTTGGCTGCTAGGGTAAACAAACGGACGCCCATTTAAATAATTCATTTGGACGAGGGGGCTTAGCATAAATAAACGAATGGATGGTTAACTAAAAACCAAGTAGAGTTGTTATTCAAGTGAATCTGACAATTCTAAATAATATTTATGTGTTCTCCACTACCCTTACTCGGTGTTTCGTTTGAACTCCATGAATATTTTTTATATGCTTGCAACTGATGAGAATGTACGAAATGAATTCATCTCACCGTTTACATCTTCTGTCATTTTTATTTGGAATTGTATAAAAAGAACCTGTAGCAATGACAATTGGCGAAGGAAATTGAAATCAAACATACTAAACAATATTATTTTATTTTGTTACAAAAACAACTTGCAATTTCTCGTAACAATCTTCTGTCAATATTGACATTTTTGCTTGAATGTATGAATACCTTTTATTGGTGGAATCGGTTATATGAACAACCGTTTCCACGCCACTGATACATCAGTTTTCGATCCGATCATCTTGGTTTCTTCCCGTTGGTTCGATCCTGTTAGCCTTGACAATAAACGTGTGTTTCCTGCCGGTCTTACGTTCTCATTCATTACTTCGCATAATCCGTATAGATGTAGATCTTGGGGGGGGGAATGTTCAACTGGCACTATAGCAACGCAACCTTCTATCACAAGCAACGCCGCTTGCTCAAATCGCGTCTAGCTAGTCATTCGGCTAGGCAGCTTATTACAGCCCGAGTCACTAAATCCTTTTTTGTTGTTGTCTGCTGTATTTAGAAAGCGGTTTAGTTTCGACTGCTCTTGGTTTCGAAATGTCATTTTTTTGTATCGAGATTCAGATATTCTGTATAAATTGTTTCGTTTCGGTAATATTTTTATTGTTTCCTTAACAACTTACATTATTATCAGTTGGGATTGTTAGTTTTAATCTAAACATCCAACGAAAAAGAGCAATACAATAGTAATAATAATAATAGTAGTAGTAGTAGTAATAATAGTGATAATAATAATAATAGTAGTAGTAATAATAATAATAATAATAATAATAATAATAACAGTAATAATAATAATAATAACAGTAATAATAATAATAATAATAATAATAATAATAATAATAATAATAATAATAATAATAATAATAATAATAATAATAATAATAATAATAATAATAATAATAATAATAATAATAATAATAATAATAATAATAATAATAATAATAATAATAATAATAATAATAATAATAATAATAATAATAATAATAATAATAATATTAATAATAATAATAATAATAATAGTAATAATAATAATAATAATAATAATAATAGTAATAATAGTAATAATAATAATAATAGTAATAATAATAATAATAATAATAATAATGTTAACCTTTACTTAACTAATCTCATGGACAATTAAACATAAACAAATGTGATTTATTTAACACAAAATTTCCCAACCCCATGCTCTATATTTTAATATCTATTTGTTCCCCTTCCCTCCCCCCATCGTTTAGCAACAATGGACACGAGTGCACAATTATTATCGCGACGTGAAAGCCATGCCGGCGGTCAAACGCGAAGAAATTGTCGACTTGCTCCGACAGCATTCGACCAACCATTCGGCCAAATTCAACGTTTCGTGGGCCATCTACGAATTGTATGCCCAATACGTCAAGCCACGTCACGATGCGGTACGTTTTAACGACACACGACTTTTGACTACTGTCTCGTTTTTACAATGCAATGGATCGTGACTTTGAGCCTTCACGCCGATGCATAGATGAATGAATGGATGTAAACATACAATAATTGGGTGATCTAGAGGTACAGTGCTCGATCTGCATCACCGGGAAATGCGCATCTTTCAGCAGTGGGGACATTTTAGCCAAATTGAACGCGTGGGCTCAAAAGAAGAACTGACTCTCGTTTACTACAACATGACATTATAGCAGTAACAGCCACAAAACAACAGCGAAGTCCCACAATTGATTCCATGTAGTCGAACATTTTGCCAAACATTTTGATTGATCACCACCCCCCCCATAAGACATTCCTCTCAATTAGATTTTCCCCAAATGGTTCTTAATTATGTTTTTCTGTGGTCTACTTCCAACCTTTCTTATGCCAGTGGGGACATTTTAGAGAAATTGAACGCGTGGGCTCGCATTTCGTGGACCGGTGGTGGGATTCGGACCGCGATACACTGTACCACTAGACCACCCCGGTACGATAATTTGAAAGTACATCACTGCTGACCACATGTCACCTTGGTTCACAATTGTTGGAATCCAAGTCTCATGACACGACTTTTGAGCAATAATGGTGAGTGTTGGTCATGATTTTGAACCTTCACGCCGATGCATTTTGGAGTAAAACTGAAATGATACAATGTAGTTGGATAAATGAATGCAAATATACAATAACTGAGTGATCTAGATGTACAGTGCTCGATTCGAACCTGGAACTCGATTTACACCACCGGCTTCGCTGAAATGTCCACGGTTGGAAGACATGCTTTTCGTATAACATTCAAAATAGTGAAAATTGTGAACGACTTTTGAGTCTACTCCATGTTCTTTTAATACAGTTGATGATGATGTCAATATTTCAAAGACTCAAATTAAGATGAGCTCAAAAGAAGAGCTGACTCTCGTTTACTACAACATGACATTATGGCAGTAACAGCCACAAAACAACAGCAAAGTCCCACAATTAATTCCATGTAGTCGAACATTTTGATTGATCACCCGCCCCCCTCAATAAACGTTCTTCAAATATCCGTTGCAGTAAAACTCACGAATATAGAATGTTCTTTATTAATAAAATGATAAGCGTTGAGTTTGGTTCTATAATACATTATTAATATAAATGCGACAACTCTTAAATTTACATCAATATATATAAATCAACATGAATTTAATAGTAATATAGGATACAATACATTATCAAGAACAACAACTACTGTTATATAATAATAACAACAATAACAGTAATAATAAACACAATGTTAATAGAAAACAGCTTACAGCGAACTGTGCCACGTTATTACAGTCAAATTCAAACAAGTGCCAAATTGACACACAGTCACAAACAACCAAATAAGCGCGAATAAACAAACATTTATAAGTTAATTTATTGGTGCTTTTCAATAATTGGGATTTTACACTACCCCCAACCTTTTTTATGCCACTATCGATTGTCTATTGCAAAATCGCTTTTGCTGATCTTTTGGCACGGTAAATGAAGAATTTGATCAACTAATTTTCTTCGTCTAATAGTCGTGATGTGGACGACTGTTAGTTCTTCTCATAATCTCATTGTTTATTTTCCACATTAAAACAACAATGACAAAGTTTCCCAATTCAAAACAAACAACAACAAAATGTTTTCATCTATTTGAACATTTTGCCAAACGTTTTGTTTGATTCCTCCCATGAGACAGTCATTTCCATTAAATAGTTCCCCAATAGTTCCCCATTATTCAGTTTTTTGTAGTCTACTCCAATCTTTCAAAATTGCCCTTGCTGGCCTTTCGGGTGCACGGTAAATGTAGAATTTGACCAACTAATTTCCTTCATCATGTAGTGAACGAGAGTCAGTTCTTCTCATTAGTTGAAATGTCGTTGCGTCAGCTAATCTTTAAATAGTTTTAAGACACTGGCGATGAAAAACATGTACCATTTTATCAATCTTGTCTGTTTGCTTCATTCCCATCTAATGCCGTAGGAATGGTTGTTATTGTTGCGTTTTCAAGAGTATTCTATTTATTTAATGTTAGCAAAATAAATATTAACAAGAATGAAACAGTGACTTGCAAGTAACTTACTATCCATCTGACGACGATTTTTACAATGAAATCACTGTGTCAGCAAACGTCAATTGATTATTTTAAACCACTTCTGCTCCAAAAATAACCGTAACAGCGAAAAGTCGCACAATTGAAAAATAGGCGTGGGGCAACACAATAATTCCATGTATTCAAACATCTTGTCTTCATTTTTGTCCCCATTCATTTCAATTAGATCTTCCCCAAATGATCCTTAGCTAACCTTTCTTTTGCCATCATTAATTGTCCATCCCAGAACAATCCTTGGTGATTTGTTCGGCGGGTAAACTTAGGATTTGACCATATAATTTTTTTGGGTCTAATTAAAAATTTTGCAAATTGAAGATTGAACTTCCTGTTGGCTTTTACTCAACCCTGTCATCTGACTACGTACGATCACTTCTTTGCCGTTGTTTGTCGGCATGGCGTCCCCTTTTTTATGTTTATTACTTTAAATGTTTGACGGGAAACATGTCCTTTAGCAGTGAATATTCTAACGAATCCGAACATGGGCCCGCATTTTAGTGGGCCGGTGGGGCCGATTCGAACCCCGAACCACCGAGGTCCAAATCGAGCGCTGTATCGCTAGACCACCTCGGCAATGCAGATTTTTTTACGAAGACCAGGTTTTTAGTCTCGCACTCAGGCTTGGGGTTGGTTAGTTTGGTTTATTTATGATCTACCAGAGTTCTTCCAACCTAGCCAAATTATCTGATCGAAGTTTTTAATAACTTTCTCACAGCTTATCAGTTATCTGCAACAGCACTGGTCCACCGGTCCCTTTCATTCGCATTTCGCACATCGTTTGAATTATAATCACTCTCATCATCATCATCATCAACATCAAGATGCCAGCCATCTAGATCACCAACCCGAATGGAACTCCGTTCAAATAGTCCAAATGCTCAACGAAGTCAAACGTTGCTTGGACCAAGTCCAGTCGACTCCACACCATGCCTCCTCCTTCTCCACCGCCGCCGCCGCCGCATCATCGCCAAACATATCGTCGCATCGAGAAGCCAGTCTGTCGTCGGTATGGCATCCTGCTTCATTTGGCCTTGCCAACATGAACAACAACCAGACCAATCCCATTGGCTGTCATCCACTCGTTGTGGCGGCCGATTCGAGTCAACTGTCGCAGAAAACGCCCACTACCGACTGTTTGGATACGCTGCATTCGCTAAACACACTCACAACCGAATTCGCACCCGACGAACCGAGTCGAACGCTTCAGCAGCAGCAGCAGCAACAACAACATCAGCAACATCATCACCACCATCATCACTATTATCACTATTATCATCATCCAAATGACGATAGCGAAACGCTTCATTCGTTCAGTCCCGATGGCATACCGCCGACATCGTCTATGCAGAGTTCTCTGACACCGCCTATTCGACAGTTGTTCGTCCAGTCGGAAGCCGCTGGCGACGATGGGTCGGGCAAAACACTGACGACGTCATAACAGCCAGCGTACGACGGTCATATTAATTCTTTTTGATTTCTACTCAATTCTTATTTATTATTTGTGTTGTCAAACTGATGTTGTCTTGTGTGTGTGTGTGTATGTGTGTGTATTTGTGGCTAAATGCTAGAAATAATATGGATATGTATATGACCAAAAAACCAGATTTGTTGTTACACTATTCATACGTGCTTATTTTTGTCCAATTATTATTATTATTATGTTTTATTTAGTGTTGTGTTTCTACTTTCTTTTTTGGCACAGATTTGTACAATAATAATTCAAGTGTGTGCATTTTTTGTAGTATTGTGTCTAATGCATTTAGAGTACAGTTTTGGTTTATCTCAACTATATATATATATATATATATATATATATATATATATATATATATATATATATATGACTATCTTTTAACAAATAATAATCAATGTGTCATTTGGACGTGATTCGAATAAATGCAATCAATCATTTTTCATAGTGCTTTTCTTTTTGGAAATACTAGCGGATAAAGACTTCATTTCCAATGGTAGTGGTATTCCTGACTGTTCCTGACCTAGGTATCCACAGGCTGCCCAATCATTCACTTACAGAAGCCCAACCGAATGGAGAAAAGACCGGCTAATCAACAAGTAATTTGGATGGATATTGTAGCGTGCCAAAACTTAGTCATTTTATTTATACCAAATCAATGACTTCATTGGGCATTTGATTGTTTATCCCTATACCAATTATGGGAGGGGTTCAATGCGGGGATGTAATTAATTAACATTTATAGTCAGTCTACTTTAAGCGTTGTTCATTAAGTATATATTGTAAAAATTAGTATTTTTGCAGACTTGGCAATTTGGACTACTCTGGCCGATAATAATCGGTGGGGTGTGTTTATTTTAAAAATTGAAATTATAATTTATGTAAAAGGGATTGGGCAAAATGTAATTTTCAATACATATGGAACAATCTGGCTTTGTCCGATGCTTTTAAAAACGAACGGGTTTTGAAATAATCAATATTTAAGATTTGAAAGATTCATATAATACGAAATAAATATATGGAACAAAGGTAAGGCTTATAACGTCTTAATTTCCAATAATGGCAATATTGCTAATTGTCCCACCTCCACGTAGTGTATTCTGGGCTAAGTGCTCATATACATCCACAATAATAACAGCAGATTTAACTGACGCATACAAAGATACACCCGGAGTACTTGAATGGAATCTTAAGGTATATAGATATACTATATGTCGCCGTTGGGCTAAGGGAGATAACCCTGACAAAAAATCAAGCGGCCCTGTCAATCTTTGCGAACAGTGGCGACGTCACAAGAATACCGTTTATTAGCCAAGAAAATTGGTTATTTTTCAACGTTTGTTACGCTTCTCAGGCCATCGAAGTCCATTATTTAATATGCCGTACAAGTATAGAAATAATGAAAAGGTAACTGTATCAATCAACTGAATATAAGGCTTAACTCTCATTCTTTGTCTTGTGGTAGAGCGCTTGATTCAAACCTGAATGGGCGTGGGTTCGATTCCCTACCACCGGCCCACTAAATGCGGGCCCACGTTTAGTTGTGCTAAAAGATGTTTTCCGTAAAATATTTGAACTAATAAATATGAATATATATATATATATATATATATATATATATATGCAAACTGAAGACCAATTACAGTGCAATGTAAACTTTGATTATTCAAAACTTTAATTTGTTTAATCAGTTTATACAATATTCTTTTTTTAACAACTATGAAGGACCGCTGTTTCTGGTCAGTTTCGTCCTCGTTTCGTTCTGTATCGAGTCATTGTGAAGCATTATGACGATAAAATAGGTTTGATGGAGGTTTGTTACGGCTCCAGATTTGAAACTGGCCAATTTGCACTTTATTTCCAACTTTCTCTATACGGACTTTTGTTGAATCATTTTATATAGATATGTATATTAAAATTAAGTTAAATATTTTTCATCTAGGCATTTGCAACTGATAATAACTAACTGCAACATTGTAAATAAATAATATGACTTTTTTAAAGAAATAATTGGAATACTTTAAATATTTAATCAACTCATTAAAAATTTGACAATAGTGTACAGTAGTTATTAATACACCAACTCACACACATACACACGTAACTCTGAGTGCCAAAACGGCTATTTGAAAATAATCGATATCTCAAAACATGTTTTTAAAAGTTTTTTCAACATGCACTTTGTACAATTGCAATTAGCATGTTTCCACACGCTTTGATATTTGTTGTTTGCTTGTCTGTCTGTCTGTCTGTATTGTGTATTTTTTCTCAATATTTTTATTTATTTTAGTTTATAAATAATATCTAATTGTCATGTCAATCTACCAAATCGAAACCTAAAAAAGAGTTAAGTTATTTTGGCATTATCATCAATCAAATTTAAAGGTGAATTTTGATTTGATTGAAGAAAATGTAACTTGTACTTTATTAAATATCGTGTAAACAATATATCTAGAACAATGAAACCTTTTTATCATTAAATCTCGCTTGGTTGTGTGTGTGTGTGTATGTGTGTACTTTATAGTTGTGCAGCCATTTTTGTTAACTTAAATGTTTTTTATCTTTGTGATTAGAAAATATACATATATATTTTACAAACTACTGAATTGTGTTTAAGTAGACAGTTTAAAATAATTTAAGTTTTTTCAAAATATAATACAGAAAAATAAGGCAAATAATGAATTGTAAAAAAATTAATTACTTTTAGCCAATTGTTAAACTTTCTATATTTTTTGGTTTTTAACTACAACCCACGTTGCAATTATATACATTAATTAATTAACAAATAGTATTATGTCGAAATAGCGGTACAGCGCTCGATTTGGACCTGGTGGGCATCGGCGTTCAAATCTCGCCACCGGCTCTAAATGTGGGTCCACGTTTGGCTTTGCCAAAATGTTCATTGATGAAAGACGTTTCCTATAAAACATGCAAAATAGTAAACATAAATAAATAAATTATTTTTATTACTATGTACTGCAAGAATGTTCAAATACATGGAAACATTTTGTTGTTTCATGTTTTCTTTGAATTACGAAACTTTAATGTTAATTTTTGCTGTAATTGTTGTCTTATTGCCCCATGCTATTTTTTAAAGCAAAAGGGTTTTGTAATAACTGCAAAATACCTAATAATAATTGTGATAAAATAATAATTAATAACAGCACTCAATAAAACTTTTACTTTTAATGTACAATTTTTATTGGAATAAATTGTAACCGTATAAAAAAGTCAAGTATTTTCAATATATATTTTCAAATTTTTAAAAAAATTTTTAACATCAAATACGTATGCATACACATTTTTACTTTTAAAAATACTTGTTTATTATTATTATTATTGTTATTACAAAACCCTTTTGCTTTAAAACAAGCATGATTCCATGTGTTCGAACATTTTGCCTACATTTTTGTTTGATTTCATGAGACATTCATTTCAATTAAATTTTTCCTAAAAATTATTAACCAAATTTTTTGTTGTTTATTCCAACCTTTCTTTTGCCATTGTCAATTGTCGATTACAAAACCATTTTTACTGGTTTTTCGGACGAAGATTGAGCTTCCTTTCGGCTTTTACTCAACCCCGTCATCCAGATACGTGCGATCACTTCCTTGGCGTTGATATCTTCTTGTTTGTTCCTGTAGAAATATTCATTTTCTACATACGCCAGGATGCCAACGATATGTTCAAACCCTCCACCTTTATCCAGACTTGAGACTGGCTAGATTGATTCTATTACTGATCTTCCTAAATTAATGAATGAATTTGATTATTTATCGGTTTATTCGATTGTTGTCACTTGAATGTTTGACAAGACACAATTTTGGCAATTGGACACTGTGGACACTGCTTACACTTATCCGCCAAAGCAAAAGCATTCAGTTCCTGCTGTTATTAGTCTAGATGCCTATAGACACCTAGTCTAGGAGGAAACACATCGAGGAGGAACAGTCTTGGCTTAGAACTGGCTAGATTGGTTCCATTTCTGATCTTCTCTAGACAATATTAAAGATTTAAGGCTATCAGCAGTTGATTGAATTCGGTTCAAATTCCCAGAAGAACATTGGGAAATAGACGTGTATTTTCAATTTTTACTGGTTTGTTTTAAACTGGGA
>JAKXYG010001215.1:27500-32500 GCA_025895645.1 Cardicola forsteri
TGCGTATGTATGTGTGATGCATTTTGCACTTAGATCAAAACGGAACAGAATCCGACTACACTGTTGTATTTTCAAGGATGAACTGTTAGAATTGTAAGATTTACTTGAATAATGAATCCTCGGGGTTTTAGTCAACCGGGAGCACTGTAAAACTGTATCATCCTTGTGTTTGGAATCAAGTCTCTTACACACATACACACGAATTTGAACTCACGCCCTATCTGGTGTCAGGACAGCACCTTAACCACTGAGCTACGGGTGAATGACCTTGGATCTGTAAAATTATTAGTTATAGTAAATCTGATCAATTCTAATTGCCCAGTGTCCTCAAATGTTACCACGTTACTACCGCCAACAAGCAAGTGACTGATCCCCTCCACTAGGATTTTACCATATAGATCCTTGCATACTGTCAGGTTTAATAGCCTCTATGGCACGGTTCGATTATATTTATTAAGAATGAATTACTAGACTTGTAAAAATTTACTTGAATAGTCAATCCACTTGATTCCAATTGATCAGGAGTACTGTACAGCTGTTTGGAATCGTTAGCAGTGCCAAACATACTTGTAAAACAATTTGGCTATGACTGATGCATATGTATCAAACTGGTCATTATAAAAACAACTGGCATGTTATGCAACACGTGTAACTCAATTTGCACATTTGAAAGACTGTGCATTAGATACCTGTAATCACGTGGCTTGATAGTTAAGTTCAAAACACACGTGTATCTTTAAACGTGCAAAAAATGTGAACATTGCAATTGGACATTGTTCTAGCATTTTACTAAAAAAGTACACGTAACAATTGCACAACTATTGCAAATTGGTAATATGTTTTTCAGTATAACTTATAATTTATTATTTTATTTTACTTTGAATGTTTGGACGGAAAACGCGCATTTTTCAGCATTTTGGCAAAGCCGAACGCGTGGGCCCGTGGTAGCATTCGAACCCCCATGCCTACTCAGGTCTAAATCGAGCGCTGTACCGCTAGACCACCCCGGCATTATATGTTTGACCTATTTGGACTGTGTACACCCTTTAAGGAATAAACGGACATTCGTACATTTGATCCTCAACATCCCGGATTCGAGTGTTGTTAATTTCATGTTAACATTTCAGGTTGACAAGTTGTAAAATAACGTATTACTTATAGAGAATATAGTTTATGTTATGAAAAATCGAGTTTCAAAGGATTTTATCAATACCTTGATTGACTGAGATTGGAAACGGCTGGTAGAGGTTATAAAAGACAGTGACTGTTATTTGAATTGTTGACATTACAAAGTTTGTAACTTTTTCTTTATATATTCACGTATTTTAGTTAATAAAATTATTTTCTTAACGGGTTATGTGCTTTTGATTTAAGTTTTAGTAAGTGGGATGGTATTATGCTTTATTGCAAGAATAGATATTGTTGTATATTATAATTATAAATTATTTTTGCGAATAATGTTACTTAATGTGTATTGATAAAATATTATCTTAGGTATGTATTAGTAAGAATTAGATATGTCTAAGATAAGGAACTAGAGCAAAATGCTACAAAGTATCATAATACTTCCATTTTCGCACGTGGTCTAGCGATACAGCGCTTGACTCGAACATGAGTGGGTTTGATTCCCACCAATGTCCACTACTGAAAGATGTTTCCCATAAAACATTCAAAGTAGTAATAATAAACCAGGATTATTTGGTTTGCTAGCGAAACCTTCTACTGTTGATTGACGTACAATGGTGTATAATAAAACTTAACAAAAATCGATCTTGTACTTAAATTATTGTAAAAAATGGGTTTTAAAATAGTTTATTTATTTATTTATGTTTGCTACTTTGAATGTTTTACGAGAAACATTTTTCAGCAGTGGACATATTAGCGAAGCCGAACGTGGGCCCGCATTTTAGTGCCGGTGATGGGATTCGAACCCCGATGCCCACCGAGGTCCGAATTCGAGCGCTGTACCGCTAGACCACCCCGGCACAATTCAAACATATATGTGATCACATCACCAGCGTATGTATCAAGGTCATATATTTTTTTTAAAATGTAGCGCATTAATCAAACCTTTATAAACAAATTTGTTGTTTTAAAAAGATACAATAATTTATTTTAAAAATATTAATTGCCCACTGTATGTCAGGATTACAATTGTTTATAGAAACAATAATCTTACAAAATTAATTTTAATTGTATTTAAATGTATTTTGTTTACATTAAAAACTTAATTTGAATATAATACGAGCTAAAATAAAAATAATTGTATTTTGAAAATCGCCATTTAATAGTTCTAATATTAATAATAGTTATTTCGATTTTTGTATAATAAAATTTAACATGTATAAGCATATTTACATTTAGAATTTTTTTTGTTAAAATTTAGATTACATAAAAATATATCAACATTTTTAACCAGGAGTATACCAAAACACTTAAGCCAAATAGTTACAAGCACAAACCGTCACATTTATTATTCAATAGTTTGTAGTAAATTATACATAAAACAATTAAGTAACCCTAAAAATTAGACACGTTTTACATTTTGTTTTAATATTTGACGTTATATTTTATGTTGATAATTCTACTCAATCTTAGATAATAAGCCACTTAATATTTCGTGTAACTTTTTATTAGTTACAATATATATCTATAAAACTGTACTTGTATTTTAATTATTATAAAATATTGTATATTTTATAATTAAAGTGACAATTTTTTGTATATTATATGATAATTAAATAATCGCTTTTTTGCAGTATTTGTTGTACAGGGGCTAGAATAGGCCCTGTCAAAATTAGCACATTGAAGTTGATTGACTTTCCTCACACATCACTTAAGCATATTAAACACATCAACATTTTACCAAAATAACTCTTAAACATCACTTTAGCAATACTAATAGTTAAAACAATCAAAAATAGATTTATTTTACAAATAGTATTACCAAATTCTCGCTTAGACAAAAAAAACGATAGGTTAAAACACACATAAAAAGTTGAAAAATAAGAGTTTATTGACAAGTACCATTTTAGACTTTGTATAATGGCTGTATTTGAAGTTGATGACACTTAGCAGAGCCAAACAGTGGTTATCATTAATGATAAAAGTAGATGTCATGTCTAGTCAGCTTTCTGTCGAATGTTCTTTCCATTTCTGCCATCCAGATACATAATAATCATACTTGGCATGTATGCAACACAAGTAACGCAATTTTTACACAATGCAGTTACTATAACATTAGCTGGAATGTATTGGGGGGGGGTAGACTAGTGGTACAACGCTTAACTCGAGTGGGGCATGAGTTCGATCCCCATCATCTCTAAAATATCTACTACTAAAAGATGTTTCTCATAAAACATTCAAAGTAGCAATAATAAACAGGGATTAGTGGGTTTGCTAGTAAAATTTGCCATTCTTCCATCCTCGTCAAAACAACAAGGAAAATTGTATTAAAAAAGGTCGTTTAAATTGAGAGCAACTGTCTCGTTAAAAATTAAAGCATGTTAACTGAATTACTAAATACCAAAAATTGTGTAATTAATGTTCAAATTTTAAAAAAAATAATCAATAAACATTTTTATTTTAAACATATATGTCAAATTTTAAAATTTATTTGAATTGCACTCTTCGACCGTGGATTTTTGAAAAAAATTGCAAAATGTTTGAATTACAGCTTTGGGATAATTTAAACCGATAAAATTGACTTATTATTATTAGTTTATTTCAAACAATGCGTATGAAACCAAAAGCGGCATACGTTTTTGATTCTCCTTTTCTAAAATTGCAAGTCACAATCTGCTTGTGATTTGATCTTTAATAATAACTATTATGCAATTATTAGTTGTACAATTGAAAATGCGTTTGTTCAGTGATGCAACTATTTATTTTATTCAATTTTAATACTTTAAATGTTTTTGCGAGAAAGGCATCTTTCAGCAGTAGACACTTCAACGAGACCGAACGTAGGTCGGCATTTAGTGCAGAATTCGAACCCCCCGATGCCCATCCAGGTCCAAGTCGAGCGCTCCATCTCTAGGCCACTGCAGCAAAAAAATTGTCATTATTGAAGTTGCTCTAAGAACTATTGCTTACGTGAATGGAAAATTAAAGGTTGGTTGATGATAACCACCATTTCATTAATTCTATATTTGTACTGCATATTTGTGCCGGGGTGGTCTAGCGGTACAGGGCTCGAATTCGGACCTCGGTGGACATCGGGGTTCAAATCCCATTGCCAGCACTAAAATGCGGGCCGATTCAGCCGCTAATTGTCCACTGCTGAAGATGCGTTTCTCGTAAAACATTCAAGTAGCAACAGCAAAATTAAAAAAAAAGTGACTACATTGTGATACCTATTTTTGCCAGGATTTACTCTCCCTTAGTCAACGGATGGATATGGTATACCTTAAGATACCTTTAAGTACCCTGAGTGTATGTTTGCTGTTCATAAAATCGCGGAACTCTTACCGCTATGCGCACTCAGTTCCTGTGTTATTAGTGTAGATATATATGGGTACTTAGTCCAGGATGCACCACATGGAGTACGAACGGTTAGGAATATCACCATCATTGGAAATTGTCACTCTATAAGCATTACCCAAATCCTCAAAATCATTAGTATCGCATTTAAATAAGTAGAAATAAGAAAATAAGTTAAAATTAATTACTACTGTAGTGACATGTCACAAGATTCGTTTCTACATTTCAATTTTGGCACGTCGCACTGAAAATACCGGCGACGTCAAAATCTGTTTTTTTTTCTAGATAAAAAAAGTAAAAATGACGCATGTCAATGTATACCACACAATAACAATGCTACAAAAACAAATAGGATACCGATCTTGCTTTTGACAGCTTTGGCAAATGCTTAACAAGTACGCCGATGAAAAACAACTTTTATCTCTGGTGTCATGATGGTTGACAATGGCATTGTATTCATAAATAATTTACAATTGTGCATTCCACGCAATTCATGAGTTAAAGTAACCTTTGTGTCA
>JAKXYG010001215.1:35000-77500 GCA_025895645.1 Cardicola forsteri
TGGACCTCAATGATAACTATAAAAATAATAATAATAATAATAATAATAATAATAATAATAATAATAATAATAATAATAATAATAATAATAATAATAATAATAATAATAATAATAATAATAATAATAATAATAATAATAATAATAATAATAATAATAATAATAATAATAACAGTAATAATAATAATAGTAATAGTAATAAAAATAATAATAATTAATAATAAGAATAGTAATAATAATAATAATAATAATAATAATAATAATAATAATAATAATAATAATAATAATAATAATAATAATAATAATAATAATAATAATAATAATAATAATAACAATGTAATAATAATAATAATGTTAACCTTTACTTAACAAATCTCATGAGCAATTAAACAAATGCGATTTATTTAACACAAGTTTTCCACGTTTGTTGTTGTTAGTCCGGACAATAACCAAAGGTCACATTGAATGTCATACAAATAGTATCCAAAGTGGTGGAAAAGAGATAAGAAAAAAACCAGACAAGCGATAGATATAGTGCAGTAAATAAACTTTTGATAAAATGTTGACAACACTGCCTCTCAAGTATTTTAATAAAAGAATTATATTATATATTATTATATATATCATACAAAACCCTCTTGCTTTAAAAATAAGCATGGGGCAATAAGACAACAATTACAACAAAACAACAACAACAACAAAGTCTCGTTGGCATTGAAGATTATGTAAATCGAAGATTGACCTTCCTTTCGGCTTTCACTCAACCCTGTCATCTGTGTAACTCTGTCATCCAGATACGTGCGATTACTTCTTTGTCGTTGTTTGCCGAAATGGCGTCCTTTTGTATTGTTTCCGTAGCAGTATAATGTTTTTACAAAGGCCAGGTTGCCAACCTTACGCGCTCAAACCCTCCTCCTTTATCCAGGCTTGAGACTGGCTAGATTAAATTATTTCTGATCCAAACTAGGCGGAGTTCAATAAAAGAATGTTTGAAATTATTATTTTTTAAATTCAATTTGACAAACTCCAATTGAATATAACAGGCGAGTTGGTCTGGCGGTACAGCGCTCGACTTAGACCTGGGTGAGCATCGGGGGTTCGAATCGCACCACCGGCCCACGCGTTCGGTTTCGCTAAAATGCCAACTGCTGAAAGGCATGCGCGTTTCCCGTCAAAGCATTCAAAGTAGTAGAAATAATGACAAATAAATAAAAATAGCAACCCGACTTTTATTGATGGGGTATCTACTCACTGTAATCGAGAGAGAATTGAACTCAACTGGATAATAATTAAGTAGTATAAAATTATAAATCGATATATTTTTATTATAATTGTAATAATCAACTCTACCGTCATGGTTGCCAAGCCCAGTTGAGAAAGGAAGAGGATTTGAGTACAAGATTAACAACATGGCTTCTAGAACAACACACGGGGATGCTGTTGCATTGAATTACAATAAGGAGGTGATAAATTAAATACATTATTATCAATATTATAATCAATAGATTTATAGACTGATAATCTATTTTTTAGTAAAAATGCGTTCTAAATATGCAAATCAGTTGTTTAATTATATGTGTGAAAATGTTATTTTATTATTATTATTTACTCATTGCTATTGGTATTTTTCGTACTATTATTATTAGTATATGCTATTATTATTATTATTATTATTATTATTATTATTATTATTATTATTATTATTATTATTATTATTATTATTATTATTATTATTATTATTTTATTGATTTATATTTTATTGCAAATGAATTAATTATTTAATTATTCCGACTACTTTATTAATAAAAACTTCATTGTGTTTGTTCTGTATTCAGTGCATCGAACATCGAATTATATGTTTTATATATTTTTTAATTAGTTTTCAATAGAATTACTATTTTTTAAATTGAATTATTATTATACGCTTAAATACTTAAATAAAAGTGCACTCAACTACACTTACAAATATCCTTAAATAGTCCAAATCTAAACAACAAATGGCGTTATAAAATTAACTTTACTCCAATTAAATTGAAAATGTATTATTCTAATTACTGACTCTCGGGAAAAGCATCTATCAGCCATTTTGGCGAAGCCGAATATAAGCCCGCATTTGGTCAGCTAGACCACTCCGGAATATATACACATAATTTGGAAGTGATAACAATATACAAAATCAATATGTTTAACAATTTACGCCATCTAATATTTTTACTTTGAAATGAATACTATTCATTTGTAAACTGCATGATGACATTATTACATGAAATTGAGCGATTTGATTAGTGTGGTTGATTAGTGTTCACTTTTTAACAAATGTCAAAATTTGACTTTTTGTCTCTCTCGTATTTTATATGTTGTGACTGACGAAAATGCGAGAAATGAATCAATCTCACAACTTATGCATAGGTGGAATCATCTTCTTTGGGATACTAATAATCCTGAGAATTTGAGTAATGTTTATAAAGTTTCAATTTCCAATAATGGTGATATTTCTGACTTTCGTTTTCCACGTGGTGCATTCTGGACTAGGTACCCCTAGGCATCTGACTAATAATAGCAGGGTCCGAATGCACAACGGATGGGTACTTAAAAAGTATCTTAAGGTATACCTATACCATATGTAACTCTTTGGCGACAAAAAATCAGGCGGTCTCGTCAATCTTTGCGATCAGTGACGACATCAGAAGGATGCCGTCTACCAGCTAGGTATCTGTCGGTAGACGGGGTGTAACTACGCATTTAAAAACTGAGACGTTCTACAGGTTGGTTTACAAATTGAGTAGGAATCGATAAGTAGGAATCATTATTACGTCAAATTTTAATCTTTTTTTCTTTCTCTCAAGAATACGAGAAATGAATGCATCTCACAGCTTACGTCTTCTAATCGTTTTATTTTGAATTGGCGTTGTTTTGTTTTTGTGGCAGAACAGCCAAACGACGATGTGCTACTGGTGTCTGACGTCATCCGTACGTCGTTCAACATTCATTCATTCATTTTGGTTGTGGTGTATTGGTCACCTCTTCGATATTCCTATATTTTATGCGACATGTAGAACGATCTACGATCGCTTGACAACGTAGACAAGCGTGGAAGAATAACAAAACTGGTTGGTATACGGCATCCTTGTGAAAAGCGTCGCCACTGTTCGCAAGGTGGCAAGCCGCCTGATTTTTGTCAGGATTATCTCCCATAGCCCTAGGGCTACATATGATATACGTATACATTTAGATACCTTTAAGTATCCTGGGTATATGTTTGCACCCACCCGCTGTGGCGGAAGCCCAGTTCCCTTACGCTGTGTACTCGGACCCTGCTGTTATTAGTCTAGATGCCTGTTGGCACCTAGTCCAGAATGCACCACGTGGAGGACTAACAGTCAGGGTATCACCATCATTGGAAATTGAGAATTTATAAGCATTACTCCAATCCTCAGGATCATAGCATACCACCTCAGGATCATTATTTGTACACGTTCTTGTTGTTCCTTTGAGATCAACAGAAATATATTTTATACAAAAGTTGACTTATTGTACGTAAACTTTTATTTTATCGTTTTTTGACGGAACGACCTTGAGATTGACTAAATCGAAATGAATATTTGTAATAAAAATGTTTATTTTTTAAAATTAATTAAAACGTCTTTAATATTGTAACGGTTTACAGTTAGTTGCAAATAGATTGAGCTTTTTTTTACAGAGTTTTTGTTTTAATTTCATAATAAGTAAAAAATCAATAACAATTGTGATACCAATTTCATTTAATTTTTATTGCTAAATTTGTTCAGCAAATGGACATTTCTTGCTCTTTTTTTATGTACATCTACACTTGTTTATATTTGGGTGTTTTAAAAGTATTTTATTTATTTATTTACTTTATGTATACTACTTTTACGAGAAACGCATCTTTCAGCAGTGGACATTTTAGCTAAGCCAACCGCGTGGGCCCGCATTTTAGTGCCGGTGGTGGGATTCGAAGCCCGATGCCCATCGAGGTCCAAATTCGACCGTTGTACCGCTAAACGACTCCGGCACCATTTGGCTGTCGTAACCACATTTCGGCCTGGTAATATGAACCAACTGTCTTTCGCTACACGACGCCATTATTACAATTAGACGAAGAAAATTACGTAGTCAAATTGTACATTTACCAGCAAAAGTGCTTTGGAAATGAACAATTGGGTTAGATCACAATTATTTGGGAAGACCGAGTACACAGGAATATAACTGGGATTCCGCTTTAGTGGGTGGGTGCAAGTATACACCCTGGATAATTAAAAATCTCTTAAGGTATAGATTTTGGACTGACAAAAATCAGGCGACCTTGTTCATCTTTGCAGACAGTAGCATCGTCACAAGGATGCCATCTAGCAGCCTCTTGACCCATTGTTGTTCGCAACATCGAAGTTGGTCGTTCAATATGACGTGAAAATGCAATTACCTCAAAACGAGTGAATGAATAAAACGACGCTTGCCCCTAACGCGGTTTTCATTGATCGTAAATGCCCGTTGGTTATTTGCATCAACTGGTGCCAATACAGGTCAAATTGCAATTCATTATGGCTGATTAGTTGCCGACAATTCGTCGTTGTTCAGTAATCTGTTACACGGAAACGATATAATGGATATTAATAATAATAATAATAATAATAATAATAATAATAATAATAATAATAATAATAATAATAATAATAATAATAATAATAATAATAATAATAATGACAATAATAATAATAATAATAATAATAATAATAATGACAGCTAATATTAATAATAATAATAATAATAATAATAATAATAATAATAATAATAATAACAATAATAATAATAATAATTAATGATAATAATGATAATAATAATAATAATAATAATAATAATAATAATAATAATAATAATAATAATAATAATAATAATAATAATAATAATAATAATGACAATAATAATAATGGATATTATAATAATAATCATATCATCAGGGATAAACATCACTAACCGGTTATTATTTTGGTAAAATGTTCGACCACATGGAATCATTTTGTTGCCCCCATGCTTTTTTTCAATTGTGGGACTTTAGTTGTTTTTTTTATTTCATGTTTGCAACTTTGAATGTTTTACAAGAAACGCATCTTTCAGCAGTGGACATTTTAGCGAAGCCAAACGTGGGCATCTTAGTGCCGGTGATGGGTCTTCGAACCCACCGAGGTCCGAATTCGAGCGCTGTACCTCTAGACCACTCCTACTGGCAACAACTACACGTCCGAGCAAGCCCGATTAGGGATCGTCGCAGGCTTCAACGCGCCGAGGTGCAATGGCGAGCCACCACCTGGGACTAGAGCATTCGTGATTACTCTGGTCCCGGTGCCAAGTCCTATTTTGGGGCATTGCTGTTTTATCTTGTTGCCAAGTAATGTAACAAAGTGATGCTACAGCATTTATTTGATTTGTCAAAAATACAATTAAAATTTTACAATAATTAGTAAAAAAATCAATATTCTACTGACAATAATTTTCATTGTTACAATTTTTTCGTTAATGGACTTTCCTTACATTACTTAAGCATATTAGGCACATCAACATTTTACTAAAATAACCTTTAAACATTATTAAAATAATGTTTTTTTACAAATAACATTACCAAAATACATTGATATATAAAGAAAAAGTTACAAACTTTGTAATGTCAACAATTCAAGTAACATTCACTTTTATTTGTAACTTCTGCCAGCCGTTTTAGATCTGAGACTATCAAGGTGCCAATAAAATCCTTTAAAACTCGACTTTTTCATAACAACACTGATGTTCTTTATAAGTAGTGCGTTATTTTACAACTTGTTAGCTTAGACTTTAAAAAAATATTAAATCCGGGCTGTAGATAATCAAATGTACAAAGGTCGGGTTTTTGCAGTTTAAATGAATGAAACCTGTATTAAAATGATTACTTTATACTAAAAAATACCCTACCAATTTTAAGGTGTTTCCTCGAGTATGAATAACATTACATTAAAGTAGGTACTGAATTCAAATTGACCTAAATAACAAAAACATGTACACATTACAATGACTTTTTTTTATTCACGTGACTTTTAACACATGTTGCGACGCATAACCCAAACTTTGTATAGTTTAAAAATTAATTATACTTTTGAAATAAAATAAGTACTTGTATGTTCACATCCAATTTCACATTGTATTTTTAAATAGTTAATAATTACTTCATTTTAAAAATTAATTAATTATGTTTTATTGTTAAACAGATGTATGTGTATAATATAAATAGAACATATTTGTCTGAATAATGAATGTTACATAGTGTATATTGATAAAGTTTTATCTAAGGTATGTATTAGTGATGATAACAATAATAATAGTAGTGAAAATAACAATAAATCCGCCTAGTTTTGATTAGAAATGATTCAATCTAGCCGGTACCAAGCCTGGATAAAGGAGGAGTGTTTGAGCGCACAGTTAGCATCCTGATCTCTGTAAAAAAAATCGGCATAGCTACAAAAACAAACAAGACCAGCAAGACCGGTTTTGGAATGGACAACTGAAAATGGTACAATAGGGGGTTGGAGTAGACCACAGCAAACTTGACTAAGAATCGTTCGGGAAGATCTAATTGAAATGAATATTTCGTGGGGAAGCAAACAAAACGTTTGGCAAAATGTTCGATTAGATGGAACCATTTTTCTGTTTTATATTTGTTTTTGCTGTAACTGTTATCATTGCCTCATTTGTAATAATAATAATAATAATAATAATAATAATAATAATAATAATAATAATAATAATAGTAATAATAATAATAATAATAATAATAATAATAATAATAATAATAATAATAATAATAATAATAATAATATAATAATAATAATAATAATAATAATAATAATAATAATAATAATAATAATAATAATAATAATAACAATAATAATAATAATAATAATAATAATAATAATAATAATAATAATAATAATAATAATAATAATAATAATAATAATAATAATAATAATAATAATAATAATATTGATAACAATAATAAATAATTAGTAAAGAGTTTGAACGTATCTGGTGTAACAAGTAATGAATACCCCTTAAAAAATATAAATAATACTTCAATTTTAGATTTTTGTTTTGTAAATTACTATACTTGATAAAAGTTATACATTTGGTTCAAAAGGTCATGTGACTTAAATTGACACTACCGATCGGAAAAAGCTGTAAAAAAAGATGAACACTTAATTAAACAATTAAGTATACCCTATTTTTCCAAACTAACAATGTCATGGTAACATATTTTGTCATTTTACCATCATCAGAAACAAATCAAGATGTTACGTTAGGTTATTATTGTTGATGATAATGATGATGGTGATGTCATTTTCATGTGTGCTTCAATCACACAATTCAAATATAATAATTAACATTTTAAACAATAATCAATTATATCTAAATTGTATTATTTTCTCGGTGTAAAGACAACTAACAAAATAAAGATAAAATAATTTTTACACAAATATTTCATTAAATGAGATTGTTTGAAAGTGTATTATATAGATGTTTCATCCTTATTATTATTACTATTATTATTATTATTAATATTATTATTATATTATCATTAATAATTATTATTATTAATTATTATTATTATTATTATTATCATTATTATTATTATTACTATTATTATTATCATTAATATTATTATTATTATTATATTATCGATATTAATTATTATTATATATATTATCATTAATTATTATTCATTATTATTATTATTACTTAATTATTATTATCATTAATATTATTATTATTATTATTACTATTAATCTATTATCATTATTATTATTATTATTATTATTATTATTATTATTATTATTATTATTATTATTATTATTATTATTATTATTATTATTATTATTATTATTATTATTATTATTATTATTATTATTATTATTATTATTATTATTATTATTATTATTATTATTATTACTATTACTATTACTATTATTAGAAAGTGAATCTGATAATTTACATAGATAAATATTATTAAATCTTTGTTTGGAATCATCTGTACTACATTCCCCTCTCTAGTTTTACACGAACTTCGATCGACGTTCCATCCAGCGTCAGGCTTAACTCCAGGCAATTAAAATAGACTATTTGTAGTAAATTTGATTAATTGGGTTGTAAAATGCAGCACTACAATGAAACATTTTCACTATCGTGGGCTGTGTTGAATCATTTCATCAAAACGGGATATAATCCGCCCACACACTTTCTTTGCCAAAATACAACTTTATTCTAGCCTAAATTTTAAATGTCAATTTGATTGGTTAATAATGTGTCTAATCTTATTGGTCAAAATTTACTCTATGTTAAGATTGGTCCAAACAGTGTTTGATCCATTTCAGACAGCTAGTTGATTAATTGTATTCTAACATCTCAGTAATCCGTTTGCGCCTCTAATCTTCTGTCGTGACGATAGTTATTGTTCTACTCAAAGTAAGTAAAATTGTTTTTGTTACATATTATTGTTTTTACTAATATTTGATAATTGGTTTTTAATAAAAAAAAACGGTGAATAAAAATTTTTGGTAGGGTTAGAATTTATTGCCCGGTGGGTACTCAAAAGGAATACACAAGTGGTAAACACTAGCGTTATGAAGTTGGTAACTACACCACATCTTCATTATGTCCCATATTTATACGACATGTTAAACAATCAATTTTG
This sequence comes from Cardicola forsteri, assembly GCA_025895645.1. Taxonomy (NCBI): domain Eukaryota; kingdom Metazoa; phylum Platyhelminthes; class Trematoda; order Strigeidida; family Aporocotylidae; genus Cardicola; species Cardicola forsteri. The sequence goes on from JAKXYG010001215.1 coordinate 43,729, forward strand.
ACGGCTTGATAAGTGTAACAACGTGGAAGAATAACGAAGTTTCTTGTGACGACGTTACTGTTGGCAAGGTTGTCTAATTTTTTCTTAGTGTTCTTTTTTGATCCAACAACTTCACATGATATACGTATGCCGTTTACTTATGCTGTTCACTTAATTGGCATGTTTGCATCTATTCCCCGAAGCAGAAGCCTAGTTATGCCGCTGTGCATTTGGCCTCTTTTGTGATTAGTCTTGTTCATGATGGACCACGTGGAGGGAGAAGAGTTAGGACTTTTACCATCATTAGGAATTGAGACATTATGAACATTACTCAAATCTACAACCATGTTTTCTCCATTTGGTCCATTTGTCTTTTATACCGGTTTGAGACTGGCTATATCGGTTCATTTCAGATCTCTAGGCAGAGTTGTTTTTTGGCCATGTTTCTTAAAAATGCAAAAAAAAATGTTTCATAAATGTTGAACAAACAAAAGATGACTTCATCATTTTCATTTTTGATTTTGTAATTAAACAACTAATTTATTAGTTTCTGTGTGCATAACAGATAGACGGGTGAATCTTTCCAACAAAATTTCGCAATGTGGGCTAAGAAAGTTTGTAAAAGTGTGACCAAATGGTCACGATTTACTCACACACCATGACGTAATGGAAATATCGATTTTATTAATTAACTTATTGAGGGACTTTAAGTAAATGAAATTTGAACTTATCCACATTTCGTTTTTGGGTGCGTGGTGTGGCTTTTATTTCATTTTATTTTTATTGCTCAAACCATTTAATTGAGCCAAACGAAGGCCCACATTTATAGATGATTTATTATATTGCAAAAACTGTCCAATATAAATCATTGTAAGCGAACTTTAAATTATTGATTTTTTAGATTTGAAATAAGTAGACTAATAAAAATCAATTTTTTAATTATTATTGCCATACCCCCCACTTAGACAGTTTCATATTGGTAGGAAATGTGACAGACTATGAAATTATATTGTGTTTTTGATTGAATAATGCTCATTTGACATAATTATCAAACGAAATTGTGTTGTTCTAATTGCACTTAATCTAGCCACCCCACACGGTTCTCTGTCTGATTTTGACTATCTGAAAAAGTTTAAAAGTACATGTGAAAATTATTGAAGCACATTTGATTGACATCAATTTGATAATTTCGCATTTTACGGTTCACCAAACTTATTTTGACTGTTTAAACTTTATGGTACAATTAGCACTAATCGTTTAGAAATTTTTTGTACTTTCAATCAATATATATATACAATATGTGATTTAAGAAGATTTCGAGTTTATTTAGTGAAGCGTACAACAAATTAGTTGAGCTACAGCGTTGAAAAATAAAACGTTTTGCATTATTGGAAGTCACACAATATTTTGCAAGAAACAACTTTTAGAAAAACAATATTTAACGCACCCAAAAATAATTTGCTTTTAGTGTTGTTAATCCTGAGGATTTGAGTAATGCGCTTATAAAGTTTCAATTTTCAATGATGGGGTGATATTCCTAACTGTTCGTCCTCCACGTGGTGCATCCTGTACTAGATGCCAACAGGCATCTAGATTAATAACAGCGGGTAGGTGCAAGCATATACCCAGGATAACTTTGATAAAAAAATCAGGCAACCTTGTCAATCAATACAAACAGTGGCGCCGTCACAAGGATGTTATCTATTAGGCAAGAAACGTCTTTATTCCACTACTTTTGTTACGCTTGTCAAGCCGTACAAAAATAGAAATAATGAATAGGTGACTCTGTCACCAACCACAATTTATTTGAAAATATTTCTCATTATATTTCAAAATCCTTTCGTTCTAATCAACATTGGACAACGCAAAATTGTTCTACACGATTCTGTCATTACACTTTTAGTTTCAAAGATCGATTATTTAAAGTCTATTCGGAATTTTCCTACTCCCGTCATCGCAATAGTGTTGCTTTAACAGGAGTCAGATGGTTAACCTTGCTCTCAGACCCTTTCTCTGTCCTTATTAACATGGCTATATTTTTGTAGTAAACAAAATGTTATGAGGCGGCTCCAAAATTAAGTAGAAAAGTCTTGGAGTATTCAAAATAATATTATTTTGAAACTTTGATTTTACAGCTGGAATGTATGTATGTCCAACAGAGTACAGCCCCTAATAGTGGGATGTAGGTCTTTTTGAATTATTATATTATTATTATACAAAACCCTTTTGCTTTAAGAATAAGCATGGGGCAATAAGACAACAATTACAGCAAAACAACAACAACAATAACAAAGTCTCGTTGGCGTTAAATATTATGCATATCGAAGATTGCGCTTTCTTTCGGCTTTTACTCAAACCTTGTCATCTGGTAACTTTGCCATCCAGAAACGTTGTTGTTTGCCGGAATGACGTCATCTTTCATTGTTTCCGCAGCAGTATAAATTTTTATAGAGGCCAGGTTACCAACCTTGCGCTCAAACCCTCCTCCTTTATCCAGGCTTGGGACTGGCTAGATTGAATCATTTCTAATCCAAACTAGGCGGAATTAATCCAAATTAAGCGAATGCAAACTAACAGAATTCATCATCAGTCCAAATTAACAAAAGTACCAATGTACATTTCATGAACGACACTTGAGAGACGTATGCTGACATTCCAAATTAAACCACTCCAATAATCTGTATTAACTGCAGACGATAAGCAAACAGACTCCCAATTTATTTGGACGAGGGGGGCTTAGCATAAATAAAAGGACTGAGTTCGCGTGATACAATGTCCGTCCAAATTTTTTGTTGTCCACCTGGCCTTCTTTTCCATCCGAGTAATGGATGGGCTTCCATGTCTATTCTAGGTGGATGAGTGGGCGATCTGCGGTAAAACATGGCCAATCCATTTTAATCGTCTTTCTCTTACTGTGTTATTTTTATTTTTTATGTTTGCTACTTTGAATGCTTTACGAGAAACATCTTTCAGCAGTGGACAATCAGCGGAGCCAAAACGTGGGCCCGCATTTTAGTGCTGGCAATGGATTTGAACCCCGATGTCCACCGAGGTCCGAATTCGAGCGCTGTACCGCTAGACCACCCCGGCACATACATGGCCAATGAATGTTAAGTGTCTTACAAATATCTGGAAATGGTTGAAATAGTTTATTCGTTATTAAACGGTTGTGAAACCATATGTATTAGTGTGGTTCAAATAAGACGCATTGTTGCATCACTTGAATTAGTGACATGATACAAAAGAAAATGTTTTGACTAGTATGTCCTATTACAATTTATTATTCTCAATATCTGAATGTGAATATATATATATATATATATATATATATATTCACTCCGCTTGAATTAGCATTGTGAAGAAGATTTGCATTATTCTGTATTATGTACAAATTATGTTGGATGTTAATTATTATAATTGTACATTTGCTTAAAAGATTGTCATGTTTGATAAGATTGTTGACTAGGACAAAACCGATCTGATAATTTCTATTATTCAACGTAATTAATATTTATTCCTTACTCAAATGTAATTGAAAACATTTTAATGTAATTTCAAATAAAAATATGTGAAAATGGTAATCATGAATGTGTATATTCAAAAACCGTTTTTAAATTGATTGGTTATAATCCATTGAGTGTGTATGTCATCATCATCGGGGACGACCGACCCCTACTTAGCGCGTCCACAGTGGCGGATAGTGGAACGACCTTTAGCAATAAAGGTTAGCTGTACCAAATAATCAGCCGTGAACCAGACGGATACTCAGGCGTTACAAGGTCGTTAACGCGTTGACAAGAAGGCGACAACGATTATCGGTGTCACCCGGAGAGGGGCCTAGAAAAGGTGGTTTAAAATTGCTCATCTCGCCAGGATGGCTGGCCGCGGCTAACTGGTCTATATACTCGCGGTCGAAACTCTTACAAAAATCAATTGATTGGTGTGTTGTATAATGATTAGTAACTTTAATTATCTGAATGTTAAAAAACGTTTTTTCTTTTCAAAAATCAGTAATAGAATTTAAAAATCCGAACTCACATTTGTCAATATTTAAAAGGAATTGAAATCTTAAATTACAGATGTTTAATAATTGTAATTCCGAAGCCAGTAATAAAAATATTTGTTCTAAAATGCTTCAATTAAAAGATTTGGTATTTCTTTGTGAATCATCGTTCGGTAAAACTATGATCCCCACTGTCCGCAAAGTTTGACAAAGCCACCCGACTTTTTGACAAGATTATGACTATCAACCGAATGGCTACATACATTGAGATTTTTATTTATTTTATATTTGCTACTTTGAATGTTTTACGAGAAATGCATCTTTCAGCAGTGGACATTTTAGCGAAGCCAAACGTGGGCCCGCATTTTAGTGCCGGTGATGGGATTCGAACCCCGATGCCCACCGAGGTCCGAATTCGACCGCTAGACCACCTCAACACACAGGATATGCACTTGGTCCTTATTGTTATTAGTCTAGATGCATATAGGCACCTACAGGATGTATTACATGGAGGACGAACAGTCAGGGGTATCACCATTATTGAAATTTGAGACTTCAGGATTATTAACATCTTACAATATATATTAAATAATCAATTTATGTACTTGTGTGGTGCATTTTTAGGCTAAAGCATAGTATAGACTGGAGTGCACGCAAATTATCTGAAGTTCTGTTTTAAGTATAATCCTATAAATTTGAAGCCACGTGACAAAATTTTTTACTAATTTTTACTACTTTGAATGTTTTAACGGGAAACGCTCATCATTCAGCGGTGGACATTTTAACCAAGCCGAACGTGTGAGCCCGCATTTGATGCCGACGGTGAGAATCAAACCCATGCCCACCCAGGTTTGAATCGAGTGCTGTACTGCTAGACCACCCCTGCAAGAAATCAAGCGGCGTTGACACTTTTTGTTATTCAAATAATTTTCTGTACGTTTGTCCTGTCTCTTTGTCCATCAAACACTACGGAATGAGAGTTAATCCTTCGAGTTATTTTCAATAAAATTGTCTACATAATGCTTTGTAGTTGGACTAAGCTGCTTGGTATTTCTCGGTTGCATCATCCAGAAGATGTCGTAATATAGGGTAGGAAAGTTTCTAAATGTGTGACCCGATGGGCACAATGACGAATACAAAGATGAATAATCGTATAGTTATAGCTAAATATTGATTTTATTAAGGTCTTGTCAAGGTCTTGACCTAATGAAATAATTATGGGATTTTCTATCTTATCCACATTTTGTTTTTGGTGCTGGACACGATCACAGCAGTACACATTGTGTCCCTATTCATAGACAAGTAGTTATCATGGTATACTATAAACAATGTCATTCAATATGAATATAGGTGTGCGAATTGTGTCGACTTCGCCACGTGAGACCATTTTGAACTATTTGGCTTGCATTTTGAATAGTTTTCGTTATTGCCAAAACTGTTGTATTTTGTGTTTGACATCCGGTGTTCCATCTATACGTGATGCGATTTGTATAATTGCAACTGTGCATCTATCTTTATTGTGGATGATTAATTTCGCTACGATTGATTGTGGCGAATAGTATTCATTGATTTGTATAATTGTTAAAGTGTGTTTGCATCATGGGTTTTTATAAATTTGAAACGTTTTTGTATGTATATATAACATTTTATTCATTTCATTTTAGTTGGTGATAAGGTCATTATTTTCTATATTTATACGGTACATAAACAATCAACTTCGATGGCTTGATAAGCGTAACAACAACGTAGAAGAATAACAAACTTTCTTCGCTAATAGACGGCATCTATGTGATGGCGCAACTGTGTGCAAAGATTGACAAGGCCGCCTGACTTTCTGTCAGGGTTATCTTACTTATCCCAAGAGCTACGCATGGTGTATGTAAATCTAAAGATTCCTTTTGAGTATCCTGGGTATATGCTTCCACCCAGTTATAGCGCTGTGCACTTAGACCCTTCTGTTATTAGTCTAGATGCCTGTGGGCATTTATTCCAGGATGCAGTACCATTATTGAAAATTGAAACTTTGTAAGCATTACTCAAATTCTCAGCATCATTAGCTTCACAGAATTATATACTGTTCAATTTTACACATAATCATTATTACATAGATGATAAAGAAGAAAAGCCTATTATTTACAAAATAATTTTCATATTGATACTAATTAATCAATCATTTCTCTAGTTGAACTTGCTACTTGATTGAAACGTATTATTGTGTAGCGCAGATATTCAAATCCAACTAGCCTTTCCTATATACCAAAAAGTGTATCTAATAAATTGTAATACGTAGACTGTCTACTTATCTATCCATTATTCGAATGGAAAAGAAGACCGCATGGTCAACGAGTAATTTAGACGAACATTGTAGCTCGTGAACTCAGTCCCTTTTATTTATGCTAAGCCCCCTTGTCCAAATGAATTACTTAATTGGGCGTCCGTTTGCAGCTAATAGAGATCACTGGAGGTGTTCAATTCGGGATGTAATTAACATTTAAAGTCAGCATACCTTAAGCACATTGACAATTTGTAGAATGAAATAACCTTTGTTGTTGTTGTTGTTGTTAATACTGACTAACACCAATGTTCTTTTGACAACCATAAACTTGAATGTTAACTTATTTTGTGAAATGCAGATTTGATTCCTCTACTCAAATTGTCAATTGCAAGTTTTAATGATAGTTGTGACCAATCCAAATATTTTTGTCATGGAACCAGTCAATAGTCCCTATTCGCCATCCGACACCAATGCGAATGAAGCAAGTTGCCAGCCCGCACTGAATTATTTCACGACGGCAGTCAGTTGCGACGAGTCCGACTGCAATTCGGACAGCGCCCAGGTCGTAAATGCAACTTGGAGATCAACCAATCATGTGATAAATGGTGAAGATAAACAGTTGAATGACAGTGTTCAAACTACTACTACCACAAGTAAGTGTAATCCGTATGATTATATATATATATATATATATATATATATATATATATATATATATATATATATATATTTGCTTTTAAACGTGGGCCTGCATTGAGTGTCGGTGGTGGGGATCGAATACAAATCCATCCACAGGTTCGAGTCGAACGCTGTACCGATAGACCATCCCGGTAAACCCAAAATCAATTTATTGACATTTTTATTTCGATTTATTACGTGGTCACCTCTTCATTATGTCCCATATTTATACGACATATAAACGATCGATTTTGATGGCTTGATATGCGTAACAAACGTGGAAGAATGACAAAGTTTCTTGGCTGGTAGACGGCATCCTTGTGACGTCGCCACTGTTTGCAAAGATTGACGAGGCCGCCTGATTTTTTTATCAAGGTTATCTCCCTTAGACCAACGGCTGCATATGGTATACGTATACCTTTAGATACCTTTAAGTATCCTGGGTGTATTCACACCTACCCGCCGTAGCGGAAGCCCAGTTATACCGCTGTGCACTCGGACTCTGTTGTATTAGTCTACATGCCTATAGGCACCTAGTCCAGGAAGCACCACGTGGAGGACGAACAGTCAGGATTATCACCATAATTGGAAATTGACACTATAAGCATTACTCAAATCCTCAGGATTATTTAGCATTTATTGACAAACTATAAGACAAATGTCGATTGCGGACGATCACACATCTGTTTATGACATAAGTTGGTGATAGACACCTCTTTATTAATTCCAACTTTGAATAGCTTCTCGAATTCCTATACGACAAGGGTGTCGGATACGAATTGAACTTAGAGGAGAAAATGAAGTTAGAAGACCGCTTCCTTGCGACGACGCCAGTATTCCCAGGAATTGACGCCAGTTGACAGATCTACAAGCCTAACCGGCTGCCTATGGTAAACAGTTGCCTTGAGACACCTTTTAAGCATTTTGAATGTTGGCTAGCACTCATTCACTGAACGAGAATCTAATGAAAACCCATATATTCCGCTGTGCACTCGATCCCTGCATGGAGGGATGAACAGTCAGACATATTACCATTATTGGAAATTGAAACTTTATAAGTTTTACTCAAATCCTCAGGATTATTAACATCTCTGGGAGTCAATAACGTCATTCATTGCAATAGCATTTGTGCTAAATAAAAATCAATGGATGGCTTATGTTCGGGATGTTTCAGTGTTGTACGTAATTAAAAACAAAGCAATAAGCACAAAATAATGCTGGGTAAGTAAGTTGATTAATTCTCATTCCAACTGACGTTCGCTGTGGGGTGCATGCGTATACCAAACATACCTAGTGGTGTGCCAATATCGCAGAGTGCCGTTTAACAGAAAATAGTCACAACAACAAAATCAATTTTGTTAACACTGTTGTCAAAAATGTTTTAATTTCTTGGACATACAGTAGCGTGGAACTGGTGAACCGTGCGGAGTGAGGAGCCCACTAACTTTGATGAATGTTGTGCTTATTGTTTTCAAATATGTAATTCAATCGATGACATGTCTGTTTTCTGGTTGTGTCATATATATATATATGTGTGTGCTCATTATATTGTATATGGTGCTGTCATCTTCGTTGAATTGTCATCATTTGTTGTGATTCTTGCAACTAACCACACGCAGATTGCGGACCATCCAGATGCATCAATTTGGCAGATTATTTGAACAATTTGGCTTCCCAACCCAAATTTGAACAGTCGCCGTTAAGTCAACGATTTGGCAAATTGCAAAAGTGCTCGCCGTCCATGTTGCTCGCGTCAGACTCCCGCCGATCGCCGTCGACCCCTGGACTTGCTTCGATAAGTCGGGAGGACAATGTCGACGGAGAGGGCGCACAGACGGCTGTGTGCTTGGAACGCTATTTGATCAAAAGACGTTTGTTTCTCCTCGATCGCATTGTTGAACGATACGAACAGCTATTGAAGTTGCTACATGATGAACTGGTACGTATGATCATTGTAACGAAGCCGAACGTGGGCCCGCGTTTGGTGGGGATTGAACCTGTGGTTCGAGACGAGCGCTGTACCGCTAAATCACTCGACTGTTTAATGACTGCTGGTAACTAGGCCACTGTCTGTTTAGTTTTCAATAATTCATTCATTTTGGTTGGTGACGTGGCGTCACCTCTTCATTATTTCCCATATTTATACGACATGTAGAACGATCGATTTCGATGGCTTGACAAGCGTAGACAAACGAGCAATTGTTAACCGTCATATAAAAAAAAAATTATAAAATTTTATGATCATAATTTGGACCAATAGAAATGGTTTCAGTGTGAATGTAGCCGGTGGGCGGCCTTGTTAATCTTTGCAAACAGTGCCGACATCACAAGGATGCCAAGAAACATTTCATTCATTTTCGTTGGTGACGTGGTCACCTCTTCATTATTTCCCATATTTATACGACATGTAGAACGATCGATTTCAATGGCTTGACAAGCGTAGACAAACGTGGAAGAATAACAAAGTTTCTTGGCTGGTAGACGGCATCCTTGTGACGTCGCCACTGTTCGCAAAGATTGACGAGGCCGCCTGATTTTTTGTCAGGGTTATCTCCTTAGCCTAAGGGCTACATATGGTATACGTATATCTTTAGGTAGCTTTTGAGTATCCTGGGTGTATGTTCGCACCCACCCGCCGTAGCGGAAGCCCAGTTATACCGCTGTGCACTCGGACCCTGCTGTTATTAGTCTAGATGCCTAGGGGCACCACGTGGAGGACTAACAGTCAGGAATATCACCATCATTGGAAATTGAGACTTTATAGGCATTACTCAAATCCTCAGAAACATTAGCGGTTAGTTGATACAGTGGCTGTTCGATTTGCAGTTAATAGAAATCGTTGGAGAGGCGTTTATTTCGTTTATTAAGTACACGTTGCTTTGCCGACTTTTGGTTATTTGGACTACCTTTGGAGATGTTTATCCTTGATGATGTTGACGGTGATTATTGTAGAGGGTTCAAAATCCGTAATCAGCAAAAGCGTACCATTGATACACATTTTCCAGATTGCAATTATTTTAAATTATCGTAGACAACAATGCAATGTATTTCGTTGTCATCAATCTCGACCTCTAACCTAATTGTGTGCAGGATACTAGGGTACATTATGAAATATCTATTTTATATTGTCTAATAGTTATTTTTAAGCACTTGTTTTTTTAATTTTTTGTTTAAGTTAATATTTTTATTTGATACTGACGTTGACAGAACTACTACTACTACTACTATTGATTTGTAAGATCGTGTCAGATGGCTTAATTTGGTTGATAAACGATAAAGATAATTAATAATCATCGTGATTGAATCATTTAAAGAAATGTATCGATTTTTATAAAATCAATTTTTAGTGTTTGAATTGTACTCAATGTTGGTTCAAACTAATATTTTTTAATTAGTGTTTTTTTTGTACTGGGTGTATACAATACACATTTTAGTGCATGATTTTACTGTACTTTATTAAGTGATGTACATTGTGCAATTACGGTAACAGCTTAATATTATAGGGGTGCATTGAAGAAACCATACATCAAAGACAAATAGAAAAATGGTATTCACTTTGAGTTATAGTCAGTGAATAGTTAAAGTATTGTATCTACTAGTTTACAATGTGAATGCAAGGTTGGAATTTGCAGCTCTAGTGTATTCATCCATTTCGGTTGATGATGTGATCACTTCTTGATTATTTTCCATATTTATACGGCATATAAACGATCGACTTCGATGGCTTGATGAGGTAACAATTGTTGAGAAATAAAGCAGTTTCTTGGCTGGTAGATAGCGCCATTTATCAGAGTTATTTCTTTTAATGTAAGGGCTACATATGGTATACGTATAGTTTAAGATACCTTTTAAGTACCCTGTGTGTATGCTTGCACCTACCCGCCAAGGGGGAAGCCCAGATATACCTCTGTGCACTCGGTTCCTGCTGTGTTAGCTAGGGAGCTTGAGAACACCTCGTTGAGTGCTGATGAGAGGAATTGAATCTCAACTCCATCCTTGTTTTGATTAAAATTAATCTGTAAAAAATTGATCTTTTTTTATAAATCATTGCACTATCCATATATATATATATATCAGGAATTGATTGGCACTCCGTCTCCCAACTATTTGGAATGTGTTCATGCCTACCGCGAAGCTCATTATGCGGCCAAAGAGGCTCATGCTATTTACGATTCGAAATTCGACACCAAACCAAGTGGCGAAAAGTTGGCTGGAACAAATACAAGTAAGATTTAAAAAAATTTTCGAAAAACTTTTTCTGGTGCATGGTGCAGCTATGAATCCAGTCACTGTGGTATAACAGTTGGAGTGGAGTGGTTGGAACCCGGTTGACGGCATTTTTTTTCGTCGACATTGTTGAAGCTGTGGTTTGAAGATTGAGGGTGTCCTTGAAATGGTTATGCCTCAAAAGAAAGATGTAGTTCTACTCACTCATTTATGGACTTCGATGGCTTGATAAGCGTAACAAAGGTATAAGGATAATGATGTTTCTCGGCTGGTAGACGGCATCCTTGTGACGTCGCCAATGTTCGAAAAAATTGACGAGGTTGCCTGATGTTTTGTCTGGGTTATCCATTTTAGTCCAACGGCTATAAGATACCTTTTAAGTATCCTGGGTTTGTGCTTGAACCCACTTGCCGTAGCGGAAGCTCAGTTATACCGCTGTGCACTCTGTCCCTGCTGTTATGTCTAGATACCGATGAGCACCTAGAGAGGAGGAGGAACAGTCATGAATATCACAATTACTCAAATCTTCAGGATAATTAACATCCCAACCGAGTACACATTGCAATTGGGTTTATCACAAGAGAACAATGTAGTTCTGCTTTTTATTGATTTATTTGACATTTGGTCACTCAAACACCATTTCATTTTGTGCCACAATTTATTGATGACTTTCGTTACGCAATGTTAACGAGTTGTTTTTGATGTAAATCTTTTTGCTCTATTTTTGGGTCATCACGGCAATTTGGTGCTAATTGTAGGTTGCGTAATTGTAGAATACAAAAAAATAATTCGAAAAGTGATGATGTAATATTGACCTTGGGGTGTCTTGCGTTAAAAAAATGAATATTGTATTTGATTTTTGCGTTAATTTTACTACAAAACCCTTATGCTTTAAAAATAAGCATGGGGCAATAAGATCACAATTACAGTAAAACAACAACAAAGCATAAGCTGGTGTCAGAGGTTGAATAGCTTCTCAAATTCCTATATGACAAGGTTGTCGGATAAATGAAGGTTCTTGTGACGACACCAGTGTTTACAGGAATTGACGAGGCGATCTTCTTTAGGGTTGACGCCGGTTGACGGATTCAAAAGCTTAACTGGCTACATATGGTAAATAGTTACCTTGAGATACCAGGGTGGTCTAGCGGTACAGCGCTCGAATTAGATCTCGGTGGACTTAGGTTCAAATCCCATCACCGGCACTAAGATGCGGGCCCACGTTCGGCTTCGCTAAAATGTTCACTGCTGAGAGATGCGTTTCTCGTAAAATATTCAAAGTAATAAACATATACCGCTGTGCACTCAATCCCTTCTGTTATTAGTCTAGATGCCTATAGGCACCTAGTCCACGGAGCACGACGTGGATGAGGAACTGTCAGGAATATCACCATCATTGAATTATGTTATTATGCATTGTGAACGCTGGTTGATTAATTATGTTATATAATGTGTTGTTCAATTGAATAAAAAATTGTCTATTTGAAATGACACTGTTCTCCAGATTAACAATTGCAGTTAAATGTATGACCTCTTTATTGGACTTCGGATGATATCTAATTTTATCGAGATTTTAATCTATAAACAACATTCCTAACAATATTGATAGAACGCCAAGATAACAATAACAGCAAAACAACAACAAAGTCTCATAATGTAAAAAGAACATGGTTTAACAAAATGATTCCGTATGTTCAAACATTTACAAAAAAAACAGTCAATTTTTCTTTTATCAATCGTCCATTCCGAAACCGTTCTTGCTAGTCTTTCGGGCGGCAAACGTAGAATTTGATCAAATAATTGTCTTCGTCTAATGGATGATTACTAACCTTGCGCCCAAAGTATCCTCCTTTATCCAGACTGGTTGGATTGATTCATTTCTGTTCTTCGAAGGTTAAATAATGATAGCAGAAATAACATTTTTCATTTCATTTTTGTTGGTGACGTGATCACCTCTTCATTATTTCCCATATTTATACGACATATAAACGATCCATTTCGATGGTTCAATAAGCGTAACGTCAACGTGTAAGAATAACAAAGTTTCTTGGCTACTAGACGGCATCCTTGTGACGTCGCCACTGTTCACAAAGATTGACGAGGCCGCCTGATTTTTGTCAGGGTTATCTCCCTTAGCCCAAGGGCTACATATCATATTAGTATACCTTTAGATACCTTTTAAGTATCCTGGGTGTATGTTCGCACCCACCCGCCGTGGCGGAAGCCCAGTTATACCGCTGTGCACTCGGACCCTGCTGTTATTAGTCTAGATGCCTAGGGGCACCTAGTCCAGAATGCACCACGTGGAGGACGAACAGTCAGGAATATCACCATCACTGGAAATTGAGACTTTATAAGCATTACTCAAATCCCTTGCAGAAATAACAATTAGTGTCCCTATCAATATTGACTTTATTTTAAATAATTCGATAGTTAACGAGTACGCGGACGGTGAATAATGATCAAATGCAATAGTTGGTAATTGGGCATACTTAATCTGTAGTTGATTGCCCATATGTATTATAAGAACAGAAAGTAAACAAACGAAGACCAACGTTTATTCACATCAATTCGAAATAATTATTTAAATTACAGTAAACAAGTGAATACAACTCACAAATCACAAAAATGTGGTTTTTTCAAAAGGAAAAAATCAATATTAAGAATCGTTTTTAATAATTTTTCATAATCTAATACAATGCAATGCCATATTTATATAAAAAGCCGGATACAATAAAATGCTGTTTTTCATTCAACCAACACAATACTTTGCAAAGCCTTCGTTTGTGTAAACACCGCCAAGATGTTAGTTTGTTTATTTTACTCGCATCCACATCAGTATGTACTTTTATACGATCAAATCGATAAATTTGTCTATATGTAGATAACAGTCGTTATGGCGGTCGTGAAGACTGGTATGTGAACAGGTTCGAACAAGTAATTGTACGGTCATACATCGATTATTTCTATGATTGGAACTTTTGTGATGATTAAGAGCTGACAGACATTTTGTTTTTATCTATGAGTAGTATGATTAAATTTAAGATGTTGTTTGCGCCTTTCAATGTACATGGCATAGTTATACTACCAGGTTTTGTATAAGCAAGTGCTTTGAGACAATAGAAGAAAGAAGACTGAAGCTGTGTGTATTGTGAGTCATTATTGGATATATTGATTAAAAAATCAATATCTTATGAGTATTGTAATTAGACATGACAATTTGACAGTTTGAATTACAACATCCTTTGTGTTGGTCATGTGCACACGCACGCACAATAAACACGATGATACGTGCAAGTTGGAGTGGCCCAAAAGTGGATATTTTCCCCATGACTCATTCGTCTATGTGCATGTCTGTAAACAAAGACGGTTTTGCCAATATTTTAAACAATGAAAAATCACGTATCATTGAGTTTTGATTCACCTATATTTTGTCACAGCACTGGATTCAGTGAATAGGAACGGGATTTTTTATTTTCAATGAAAACGATGGATTGTCTTGATTAAATATTATTATTTGTTTTTACGCGCATGCCTTTCAGCAGTGGACATTTTAGCGAAGTCGGCTCGCCTTTAGTGCTGGTGATGGGATTCGAACCCCAATGGCCACCAAGGTCGAGTTGAGTGCTGCATCTCTAGGTCACATTGGCTTATTAACATCATTGATACCAACGATCCTGCGGATTTGAATAATACTTATAAAGTTTCAATTTCCTGACTGTTCCTTCTTCTTCACATAGTGCATCGTGGACTGGGTGCCCATAGGCATCTAGCTAGGACTGAGTGGATAGCTGCATAACTGGGCATCCACAAGCGTACATCCAGGGAACTTGAAAGGTATCTTACTGTGTACATATACCATATGTAACCCTTAAGTTAAAGAAGAAGAATGATGAAGGTTTTTGACTGGTAGACGGCATCCTTGTGACGTCGCCACTGTTCGCAAAAATTGACGAGGTCGCCTGAATTTTGTCAAGGTTATCACCCTTAGCCCAAGGGCTACACATGGTATGCATAAGACTTAAGACATCTTTCAAGTAGGTTGGATTTTAACCAGTGAATTTCGTTTACTTAATTCACCTCATAGCTTACCATGCGGTTGTGTGTGTTACTCATTCAAGTACAGTTAGATATTTTTTCATTACTATAGTAACTAGGTTAAATCAAAAGTGTTGATTTTTAGTTAGGTTGACAGCTGCTTGGTTACGTCTTACATAAAAGACACTTTTCTAAAACTTTATTGCACCACTATACATTTGAATTATTTTTGTCACAGCCGTACATTAGCAGCTAAAAATATTTTTTAGTGATGAATATAGTCATACCAATGAAATAAGTAAAATCTCGATTTTCTAACATTATTTTGTTAGCAAGTACCGACGATGTTGGTAGAGTGCTGGGCTTAAATTTGCGTGGACGTGGGTTGGAGTGCCACCACTGGCACCAAATTTGAGCCTTTGTTTTGATTACTTGCTAAAAATGTTGGTCACCACCTCTTTGTGTTAGTTCCAAGTTGGCATAGCATCCCGTATGATCCCCTTCCACTGTTCACGGTTTTCGAATGTGTGTAGAGATAGTTCAATTCAACGACTCTGCCAAGTTAACGACTCGGCCAAAGTTGGTTTTAATGGGCAAATCCTAGATTTAATAACCGGTGCATTATCGCGAGTAATATTCACAGAGCAGGCAGTAGCGTCGCTAGTCACATTCTACCTTGTTTGAGCTCTGAGAATGGTGTTTTTTCAATTTGGTCATCAGTATCTGCCCTGTTGACCACGGCCTTTAATTAACTTTTGAGATAGTTTCGACCGCGAGTATATAGACCAGTTAGCCGCGGCCAGCCATCCTGGTGAGATGACGAGCAATTTTTAAACCACCTTTTCTAGGTCCCTCTCCGAGTGGAGCAAGCAGTGCTGTCCCTAAATAGAGCTGCTTGGTGATAATACTCGGGTGACACCGATAATCATTGTCAACGCGTTAACGACCTTGTAACGCCTGAGTATCCATTTGGTCCACGGCTGTTTATTTAGCACAGTCTTATTCACAGTTAATCTTTAGTACTAAAGGTCGTTCCACTATCCACCATCTGTGGACGCGCTAAGTAGGGGTCGGTCTCTCCCCTTAGAAAGCAACGTAAAGAACGTTGCAAACAGTATTTATCCAATCACTTTTTGTTATCTCGATACCAATGATGCAAGATCGTGAAATTTTGGGTCATTTCAAATTTAGTAGATAGTGATCCATCTATTTCGTCTAATAGGGAGAATACGATGTGGGTGTTGTGCCAAATGTATCTGAGACATCTTGCTTCAAATTTGTTGAACTTCATAATCTCTGACTTTGTAAGAATCCAGTTTTCAGCTGCTCGAAATTTCTCGTATAAATGGATCAGTTATCATTGTTATGACATTGTTCTATAAGTATGCTACAAAGGCATTTAATAATAATTTAAACACAAAATGTAATAATCATTGTGTCATTTTTAGGAAAGTATTCGGTCGTTTTAAAATGTCCGCTTCCCGCTATGCCCAAATTAGGCCGTCTTCAGCCTACTGGCTTCATGCTGTCGCCGCGAGTAATTCGGCGAGCCAGTATGAAGATATCGCCGTCCATCAATTCTTTGCTAACTGCTAGCCAGTCGTCGTTACAAATCGACTTGATGGATTCACTTCGGCCAATGCGAGCTGGCACACAAACGTATTGTCATCGAGTGAGTACTGCTCAACAAATTGTCTATTTTTTCAATAATGTAAACAATCAGGCTACAAATATTCCATATTTAATGCTGGCGGTGAAAATCCTTGTTGCTTGTGACGTTCTAACATGTTTTGAGTGTTTTATGGGAAATAACTTTCAGTAGGTGAACATTTAGCAAAGCCGAACACGAAGAAGATCAGTAACGGCCAAATTCGAAATGACCTTCAATTTCATGATCTTCCTTTATTGGTATCGCGACAACGAAGATTGCACATGGTCTTTGTAGAAATCCTGATGCAATCTCACGTATTGTAACCTCGGCTTGTCCAAATACCGACTGGAAAAGGAAAAGTGATCAGAAATTCGCTTGGATGGATGCTTTTCGGGACGATCTTGACACTGTTTTGGCGGGCACTTTATCTTAAAAATAATGGCTAAGTCGGCTGAACTGACATATCCCTACACGCCTCCAAAAATCGTGAACAATGGAGAGGGATTGTTCGAAATGCTATGCGAATTTGGAACTAATGAAGATGTTGTTGCTGATGTTGTATTTAGCAAAGCCGAACCCATGCTCATTCAGGTTCGAGTCAAACGCTGTACCGCTGTACAATATTAGAATTGTCAGATTCACCTGGTTTCAGTCAACCAGGAGAAGTGATAACCCTGTCTTGAATGATCACTAGTCTCACACATGAACTTGAACCCAGGCTCTATCTAGTGTCAAGAGGAAGCCTTAACTACTGATCCACGGGTTAATAAAACTGACCCTGTAAATTTATTATTTATAGTGTATCTGATCATTACTAATTGCTAAGTGATTTATACCTTACTAGCGTTAACAAGCAAGTTCATGATCTCTTACACTGGGGCTAAGAATGAACTACCAACTCCGTAATAAAAGTACATTGGGGGTCACAGGTTCATCATTTTTTTGTTTATTTATACAGCTCAATTGTATGATTCCACCAACATTGAATTTTGAATTTTTTGATTTCGGTAGCACAGGGCACGTTTATTGGAAGATGCTAGTTTTTAGTTTTGACCTTGGGAAGTGATTGTGTATTAATAATTGCGAGCAGGATTTGGTATGTGCTGGTTAGGGTCGAAATTGGATACGATTGGGTCGAGCACTCGAGCACCAGACCATCCCGACAGGTGATGTTTAAGTTTGGATCAAAGATGCTTCAATTCAGTGACGATAAGGGTTGTCAGTGGCTATCATGTAGCATATACACTGGTATGAACAATTGGAAGGATGTCGATTTCCAATGACTGTTCCTCCTCCATGTGGTGCATCCTGGACTAGGTACCAATAGGAGTCTAGACTGGACTTCCGTTTTGGTGAATGGCTTCAAACATACATCCAGAATACCGGGGTGGTCTAGCGGTACAACGCTTGAATTCGGACTTCGGTGGACATGGGTTCGAATCCCATCGCCGGCACTAAAATGCGGGTTCACATTTGGCTTCGCTAAAATGTCTACTGCTGAAAGATGCGTTTCTCGTAAAACATTCAAAGTAGCAAACATAAAATAAAAATAAATAAAAGGTATCTTAAGGTATGTAACCCTTTGACTAAAGGCAATAACTCTGACAAAATGTTTAAGCGGCCTCGTCAATCTTTGCAAACCGTGGCGCCATCAAGATATCAAAGTTGTTTGTTTAATATGCTATACAAAGTAATGAATGAATTACATGTAGTATACATATTGAAAATGGAAACTGCGAGCATTGCTCAACTCGTCAAAATAATTATCATCCCAAACCTAATCCCTCTCTTTCATTTCTCAGTCCCAACCCAGATCGCACAGCTTCGCAGCCGAAATGTCCACCCTGTGTCCTCCTCCCAAACCCATCGTCAGTCATCACCAGTCCACCTCGAACTTCCAGACAGATTCATTGAAACCCAAACTTGTCACATCCCGCATGCGCAAATCGTTTTCCACAAGTTTGTCCGATCTGGTCAAGTTGCCGTCCAATTTACGTCCCCGACGTGATTTTTGGTCCAAATTGCATCTGTCCAGTTACCGCGACAAATCCAAATCGAATCGATTGAAAAAGACGTCTCGTGTTGATAACGATGTCGATGTCGATGATGATGGTGGCGGCGGCGAATTCCTGGAGGCTGTCAATGATGATCCCGAACAAGCCGTGGCGTGGCTCGAAGTCGAGTTGAATGCCGTGCGCAATATACTCGACGCCAACTTGAAGTGTGCCGACATGAACAAGCGCAATCGTGAGTCATACCGGGCCTATCGTGCTGCAGCCAAGCAAAACGAACAGACGGTGAGACGAATTTTGTTGTCTTGTCTTGTGTTGTAGCGTGGCATCCATCGTTCGGGGGGTGTAGGCGTTAATCCTTGTCTGCACGCCGATTAGAACTTGGGTTCAATGTTCACCAACTACTCACTAAATGCGGGCGCACGTTCGAATTTTCTAAAATGTCCACTGCTGAAAGAAGCGTTTCCTGTAAAACGGCTATAGTAAAAAATGTTTATTACAGCCTTTCCATTCCTATATGAAGGGTCACTTTTCTGACCTTCAAATAGTTTGGCGTGGGTTAGATATGTGGCAAATGCTCTTTCTGCAACAAACCTTGCTCCTTTATCCAGGCTTGGGATGCTAATGATCCTGAGGATTTGAGTGATCCTTATAACATTTCAATTTCCAATGATGGTGATATTCCTGACTGTTTAACTTCTACGTGGTGTGTCTTGGACTAGGTGCCAATAGGTAGGGACCGAGTGCACAGCGGTATATATATATTTATTTTTATGTTTGCTACTTTGAATGTTTGTTTTAGCAGTGGACATTTTAGCGAAGCCAAACGTGGGCCCACATTTTAGTGCCGGTGATGGGATTCGAACCCGATGTCCAAATTCGAGCGTTGTACCGCTAGACCACTCCGGCTTTCACTGGATTCTCGTTCAGTCAATGAGTGCTAGCATACACCCAAGATGCTTAAAAGGTATCTCAAGGTAACTATTTACCATATATAGCCGGCTAGGCTTGTGGATCTGTCAATCGGCGTCAACTTTAAAGTAGATCGCCTCATCAATTCCT
The DNA here is from genome assembly GCA_025895645.1 of Cardicola forsteri. NCBI lineage: Eukaryota > Metazoa > Platyhelminthes > Trematoda > Strigeidida > Aporocotylidae > Cardicola > Cardicola forsteri. The sequence continues at coordinate 63,654 of JAKXYG010001215.1, forward strand.
GTGAATACTGGCGTTGTCGCTAGGGAGCGATCATATTTCGCCTTAAGTTTGATTTGCATTCGTATAAGAAATCGAGAAATTATTCATGAAAAGGTGGCTCTTCTACCAACGTATATTATGTTACGTTATCCAGATTGGTTCATTTCCAATCCACCTCTAAACAGGGCTACTATTCTAATGAACAATTCCATACTTAGTTTATTAAAACATTTTCATTCATTCATTTTGGTTGGTGACGTGGTCACCTCTTCATTATTTCCCATATTTATACGACATGTAGAACGATCGATTTCGATGGCTTGACAAGCGTAGACAAACGTGGAAGAATAACAAAGTTTCTTGGCTGGTAGACGGCATCCTTGTGACGTCGCCACTGTTCGCAAAGATTGACGAGGCCGCCTGATTTTTTGTCAGGGTTATCTCCCTTAACCCAAGGGCTACATATGGTATACGTATGCCTTTAAATACCTTTTAACTATCCTGGGTGTATGTTCGCATCCACTCACCGTAGCGGAAGCCCAGTTATACCGCTGTGCACTCGGACCCTGCTGTTATTAGTCTAGATGCCTGTTGGCACCTAGTCCAGGATGCACCACGTGGAGGACTAACAGTCAGGAATATCACTATCATTGGAAATTGAGACTTTATAAGCATTACTCAAATCCTCAGGATCATTAGCATCCCAGTTTATTAAAACGTTTATATGTGATTATATTTTCATACAGTTCTGTTGACGATCATACTTCCAACCGCATCATGGGCCCTAGACTAGAGTAGGAGAGGCTGCGAATGCACAGTGACGTATATTGGCTTCTGTCCTAGCCGATGCGCAAATCCTCCTCGTCTATCCAGGTTTAGGATTATCTAGGCGGAGTTAATGATTTCTATTCATTAATCAAATTGTACAAATAGGAAGACCAAGTACATCGCCTTTTACTAAAGATTTCCTTGAGGAGGCACAAAACAATGAATCTAGTTTCATTTTTTCAAACCACGTTTTTTGGGTGTGGCAGTTGTGTCGGGGTGGTCTAGCGGTACAGCGCTCGAGTTGGATCTCGGTGGGTATGGGTTCGAATCCCACCACCTGCACTAATATGTGGGCCCACGTTTGGTTTCGCTAAAATGTCTACTGCTAAAGGATGTTTTTCGTAAAATATTCTAAGTAATAAGTATTATATATATATTCATTTATTTTGGTTTGTAACGTGATCACCTCTTCATTATTTCCCATAATTATACAACATATAAACGATCGATTTCAATGAGTAACAAACATAGAAGAATAACAAAGTTTCTTAGCTGGTAGACGGCATCCTTGTGACGTCGCCCTGTTTGCAAAGATTGACGAGGCCACCTGATTTTTTGTCAGGGTTATCTCCCTTAGCCCAATGGCTACATATGGTATACGTATACTTTTAGATATCTTTTAAGTATCCTGGGTGTATGTTCGCACCCACCCGCCGTAGCGGAAGCCCAGTTATACCGCTGTACACTCAGACCCTGTTGTTATTAGTCTAAATGCCTAGGGGCATCTAGTCCAGGATGCACCACGTGGAGGACTAACAGTCAGGATTATCACCATCATTACTCAAATCATTAGGATCATTAGCATCCTATATATGTATATATAAACTTACAATCGCGAGTCAATTGAGAATAATATACTTACTTACAATTATGCTAGTTGTATCGACCGCTTTGCTCAAAAGTACAAATGTTATGCACTTCAATAAAGTAAGAAGACATCTGAAGAATTGAACTAGAAAAGTGGTGATAACAACGGTTATCTTCAGGTCAAGCATTTGATTAATTATACTAAAAATACACTTACAGCCGTTAAGAATTGAACAAATGAACCCTTTTCGAAAATCAAACATATTCAGATAATTAACTTCCTAGACTGTTAGGTTATCCAAGCCCATCACTATACCATTTCATTGTGATATTTTTTATAAACTCATTTTTCTTCAGTAACACAAAATATTGATTGGACTATACCTTGAGTGGGTGGGGGGGGGCATACAATATACTAAATTATAAGTCATTCATCATTCATTTTGGTTGGTGACGTGGTCACCTCTTCATTATTTCCCATATTTATACGACATGTAGAACGATCAATTTCGATGACTTGATTAGCGTAGAAAAACGTGGAAGAATAACAAAGTTTCATGGCTGGTAGACGGCATCCTTGTGACGTCGCCACTGTTCGCAAAGATTGACGAGACCGCCTGCTGTTTTGTAAGGGTTATCTACCTTAGCCCAAGGGCTACATATGGTATACGTATACCTTTAGATACCTTTTAAGAATCCTGGGTGTATGTTCGCACCCACCCGCTGTAGCGCAAGCCCAGTTATACCGCTGTGCACTCGGACCCTGCTGTTATTAGTCTAAATGCCTAGGGGCATTACTCAAATCCTCAGGATCATTAGTATCCCAAACATGAATAACATGAATATCTAAAAGTTCATAATAATTATTTGCATTTGTTTTTTGAATATTATATGAAAAGAATTTCAGCAGGTCAATAGTTGATAACAGTCATTTGTTCCTAATTCCCACAGCATCCCGAATTCCTAAGCCAAAATGATACCGGATGCGAATAAAACTTGGGAGGGATACATGACATATTTTGCGATCACGCCAGTATTCACAAGAATTGACGAGGCGATCTCCTTTGGAGGGTTGGTACCAGTTGACTGAACTACAAGCCTTGAGATACATTTTAAGAATTTTGGGCATAGGCTAGCACGCGGGAGTCCAGTGACACCCCCAGTTATATATACCGCTGTGCATTTAGTGGTAAGGATTGAAGGCAGGTTGGAGCCGAGCGCTGTACTGCCAGACCCCACTAGACTACCTTCAAAGACACATTTAACTATTCACATTTGATCATTGAACACTGTACGTTTTTTTGGATTGTGCAGATCAAAACTCTCGAATGTCGATTGGACGTTTTGAAAAATGTTGGTTCTACAGCTGCACATGATTCAGACATGTTTGCAAACAATCAAGGTAATTATGATTATGATTGCTATTCTTATTGATTTTGGCTTTATTTATTTGAAAACCCTTTCGCTTTGATGAGTGTTGGGCAGCGCACGATGATACATTGCATTTTCGCCTTTTGGGCAGGTTGAAATTCTGTTCTAATTTCGCCGAACGCCGTCATCGGAATCAGGCTGCTTTCAATTATTCTTTGCCGTAGTTTAATAAAATGGTATTTTCTCCTTTTTTATCAACCGGATTTGAGACCGTTTACGGTGAAGTAACGTTTATCAATTGAAAGTTTGTCATACTCAATTCTCTACACACTGTCAGGTCATTTAAAATCAAACAGGATACGTGGTGGTAGAGTGGACATCGGTTCGAGTTTCATCACCGGCGTCAAAATGTGAACCTTTCGTTTTGCTTCGCTCAAAAATAATAATAATAATAATAATAATAATAATAGCAACAATATTATTATTATTAATAATAATAATAGCAAGAATAATATTATTATTATTATTATTATTATTAATAATAATAATAATAATAATAATAATAGCAATAATAATATTAATAATAATAATAATAGCAACAATAATAATAATGATAATAATAGCAGCAATAATAATAATAATAATAATAATAATAAAAATAGAGACTTTTAACCACTGATTTATATCAATACATCTCGGCCTCCCAACGATTTAGATACAAACACCAACTCAATATGTTCGCAATCATCTAGTCTTAGCTTCGATATTCGAAAACATGGCGTTTTGATGGAACACGATCGCCATCTTCAGGAGGAGCAATTGTCCAAATCGATCGACAGGCTACACTCTTTTGTGTCACTCAACGAAAAATCAACTGGGAATGCTATTGCACATGAAAAGTAAGACGTCAATTCATTATTTCTATATTTCTAAGGCTTATTAAATGATCGACTTTGATGGCGTGATAAGAGGATGAAGCGTAGAAGTTTTTTCCTTAACGATTGACAAGACCGCTTGAACATTTTGTCAAGTTTATTTCCCTTAGTTTGAAAGCTACGTAGCTTTTCAAATACCTTGGATATATATTTCACCCACTCGCTAGAACTGAATCCCAGTTATACTGCTGTGCATTCGATCCATGTTATTATTAGTCCAGATGCCTATGGGAACCCGGTCCACGATCAACAGTCACGAATATCACAATCATTAAGAATGTGAGACTTTATCAGCATTACTCAAATCTACAACTGTACATTGTCTGCAGCATACATCCTCATCTATGTGTTTTAGAATTGTCAGATTCACTTGATTCACTTGAACCTATCTGGTGTCAGGTTAGCGCCTCAAACCACTGAGCTACGGGTGGATGACTTTGGACCTGTAAATTTATTATTTATAGTAAATCTGATCAATTCTAATTGTGCTACTAGATGTCTGTTGGCACCTAGTCCAGGATGCACCACATCAGGAATATCACTATTATTGGAAATTGAGATCCTTACGAGCATTACTCAAACCCTCGGAATTATTAACATTCCAAGATGTTGTTTGTGTTGTCATTCTGAAGTTGAAACATTTGACCGCTGGTTAACGCAGAAGACATTTCAGCGTATATTGCGAACATTCAGAAATAAGACTTGCAAGCGATACAGCTGTCATTTAATTTTGATCCGTTATCGTGCACATTTTACACTTTTTTGTCAATAAATTGATTCTAAGCTTTCAGGTTATTGTACAGCGGTTATTGTACAGCGCTTGATTCAAACGTGGATAATTCATTTCATTACTACCCATATTTATACAACATACAAACGATCGATTTCGATGGCTTGATAAGGGTAACAAACGTAGAAGAATAACGGAGCTTCTTGGCTAGTAGACGGCATCCTTGTGACGTCGCCACTGTTCGCAAAGATTGACGAGGCCGCCTGATTTTTTACCCCAACGGTTACATATGGTATACGTATATCTTTAGGTAACTTTTGAGTATCCTGGGTGTATGTTTGCACCCACCTACCGTCGCGGAAGCCCAGTTATACCGCTGTGCATTCTAACCCTTCTGTTATTAGTCTATATTTCTAGGGGCACCTAGTCCACAATACACCATGTGAATGACGAATAGTTAGGAATATCACCTTCATTGGAAATTGAGACTATATGAGCATTACTCAAATCCTCAGGATCATTAGCATCCCAGTAAGAGGACATTTATAGGGCCCGCGTTCGGCTTTGCTACAATATCCACTGCAGAAAGACATTTAAAGAGTAGTATCAATAATCAATAAATAATATTTTCATCAAAATTGAACGTTTTTGATTATTGCAAATAATTGTGGGATAAATATATCTGGTAGGTTGTTATCACTTTAGAAATGGAACAGTGCAATTGCATCATTGTGTGTTTAAAGTCAGACACAAATGACGTGACTAGTTCGTGTTCTTGTTCATTCGTCCAACACAACCATCAACCGAATGGAATGATGTTTTTAGTTATGAGATGGACAGATAAAATTGAATGTTTGTTGACTCTGAATGATTAAGTAGACACTAAGTTTAACGTTTTTGAAAACGATATTGTTTTTGTCGAATTGATAATCGCTATTGTTTTGTTATAATAGACTGTATTTGGATGTTTAATTCAGGGGGTGGTGGGGTTGTTAGAGAAAGGGGCACTTTGTATGGTGACATTAATGGAACATTTATAATTACATTGTTGTTTGTTTGAAAGAAATCATTTTTGATTAGAGTCCTCTGTTTAGTATGAGAAATACAGTGGTGACGAGTTTCAAATAGTATATATCTATATAACATTAAATTGAATAGGTATAACCAATTAGTTAATCGATAATCTTTTATACAAGTAGTTCATTTATTTGTTTGGTTGATGACGTAGTCAGCTATTCCTATATTTGTACAGCACATTAAAAAATCGACTTCGATGGCTTGATAAGCATAACAAACGTTAGAAGGATAAGAACCTTGAGATGCCTTTTAAGTATTCTGGGTATATAGTTACACTTATCCGCCAAAGATAGCTATCTTACCTATGTCGAGTGTGTAGGAGAGAATAGGACTGACAAGGAAAGCGCTTTAAAGGATACAAATTATGCGGCATGCAAACCTTTCGCATGATATCTAAACGACTGTTCCTCAAATGTGTTAAAAATAGCTTCTATTGAAAATTCCCAAATCAAAATTAAAAACAACTAAGCTTTTTTCCCCCTCCCAAAAACACATCTGTTTGCGATTGCATTTATTTTTTACACATCACCTGTTGATGATTGATGATGATCATGATGATAACAATGATGCTCGCCTACTTATTGTTTTTATTTTTGCACAATACCGTCGATAGAATATGCGTTGCACACACACACACATACACACAATATAGGCATCCAATCGATGCAAACCTGTTCATTTTGGCGAATTTTACCAACAAAATTGTACAGACGATGAAAAAATCGATAGATGATTAAGTGGAGTGCGTGGGCGTGTGATGTGTATTTTAGTTAGTCATGCTGTTTGGTGGTTTTGAAAAAGGTAGTAATAAATTAATTTTAAGTTCTTTTACTGGTTCATGTTGTCGGTTTTATTTTTATAAACCCAATTTGAATAATTGGGTGAGGGATGTTACAACGTGTAAGCTTAACTTATTATAGTAACATGAATTAGAAAATGTTCACATGATATATATATATATATATATATATATATATATATATATATGTTAAGAACACCAATGTTTATGTTAAATATTTTGTGAAAGTCAAAAAAGGTGAATAACAATTGAAATGTTCAGATTTACACAAACAACGTTGTGATCCCGCTGTAATTGATTAGCGCTTTTCGGTGCAATAAAACAAAATTAATCAATAATATTGCAAACATTGGCAATTGTAAATAATAATATAATTAATAAAAATAATATTTGTTGGTGAATGGCAACGGTTGTATTACATAGATGCAATTGATGGCGTTTTTTAAAGTGCTGGTGTGGCTTAGCGGTACAGCGCTCGATTTGGACCTCGGTGCATGCCCACTAAAATGTCCACTGCTGTAAGATGTTTCTTGTAAAACATTCAAAGTAATAAATGTAAATAAAATAATGGAGCTCAGGCTTGGATAAGGGAGATAACTCTGACAAAATTCAGGCGGTCTCGTCAATCTTTGCGAACAATGCTGTCTATTAGCGAAGAAACTTCGTTATTCTTCTACGTTTGTTACGCCTATCAAGCCATCGAAGTCGATTGTTTAGATGTCGTATACATATGGAAGGTAATGAAGAGGTGACCCCACGTTACCCACTAAATGATGAAGTTGTTCAGTTGCAAAACGTTTCAAGCAAGCATTCGTGTATATTTTGTCAGTGTAATAATTAGCTAAGTATTATTTTTCGAAAACCATTTTGCTGTCAAGAGCGTGGAGCAAGGCAAGATTGTTTCATATAATTGTCCACTAAATGTTCGGCTATTCTATTTGGAATTTTGTCAAACCCCGTTGCCGGAATCATGATGCTTGCATTTTTTCTTTGCTGAAATGGTGTTCTCTTGTTAAATCCCTCTTCTTGTTTAACCAGACATGTAACTGGAAACATCTACTTATTAGAGACGGAATGGACTAAGCCGACAAATACAAGTTGTATGCACCAATCCATTTTGAATTTTTGGGCAAAATATGCACACAATATTAGTTGGAACCTGGACTCTTACAGGGTCGGAGATTATGAAGCTTGACAAATTTGGCACAACGCCCACTTTCTCCGTATTAGACGAAAAAGATCAGCAACTGCCAAATTTGAAATGACCTTTGATCTCACGATATTCAATATCGCGACAACAAAGACTGCGTTGGTTTGTAGAAACCCTAATGCAACCTCACGTATCATCATCTTGGCTTGTTTAAATACTGACTGGAGGAAGAGGATAGGTGGTCACAACACGTGACTGATATATCTCCGAAAACCGTGAACAATGGAAAGGGATTATTCGAGATGCTACGCGAATTTGGAATTAATAAAGATGTGGCTTTGCCTACTAACTTGCGTTGTTGTTGTATCAGATATTTTAATACGGTTTAAGTTGCATCTTGTTATTTTTTTTTAATCCCCTCATTTTCACAGCTTACAACCAACCACTAAAACTTCATCTCCCATCGACAATGCATTGCCATCAAATGCCAATGACAATGCAAAAGTATCGTTAAACAAATTCAGTCTAGCAGCAGACGACGCCTGTTCTCAACACGATTTGTCGTACGACACTGGGCTGGGTCGGTCGGCTGCCCTCAATTCGTCCGACTTGAACAGCAGCGACAGCAACAATACGGAATTGAGTCGGTGGAGTACTATATCGGTCGATTCGACCAAGTTCCACGGACGAATGCCTTTCGAAGAGGAACTCGGCGGGCCCGGCGCGGCAGCGACAGCATTTGACCGCGACCAGTTCTTTTGTGGGCATCGGGTCGAGGTTCATGTCGATGATGTGGTGAAAGGGTTGGCGGTTGGACATGAAGTGAGTACTATCGGTTTGTTTTCTAAATAACCTAATAGAGTAAAAATATATATTTATACGGCATATAAAACGATCGACTTTGATTGCTTAATAAGCGTAATAAATGTGGGAAATGAACAAAGTTTATTAGCTGATGGACTGCACCACTGTTGCCGAAAACTGATGAGGCAGCCTGATGTTTTGTCAGGGTTATCTCTCTTAGTCCAAGGGCTACATATGTTATATGTATACATTAAGATACCTGGGCGAAAGTCCAGTTATACCGCTGTGTACTTGGTCTCTGCTTGGGAGTACCTGGTCCAGGAAGCACCAAGCGAAGAATCCGTCGGGGATATTACCCTCCTTAGAAATTGAAACTTTATAAGCATTACTCAAGTTTGCAGGATCAAAGTCAGAAAATGTAAATGGAACAATGTAGGCTAACTGAACAAGTGTCATATTTTATGCATCAATTTTAACAACAATTTTGTTCAAACCAAACAGGACTGTTCGGACGAGCATGAATACGACAATTTTTACGTTGGTCCCGATCCCGCCGCTCATTCGACGAACGTTAGTCAGTTGCCATTAACGTATACCAACCAGATAATTGTAAATATTGGAGATTTAAACCAAACAGGCTTGATTGAAGAAAACTAGACCATTTGTGTACATAATCAATTCAAAATTCATTCGGACAAAATAGAAATAACCGTTGTGTTACCAAAAAAATTTATTCATATTTTAGAGTATATTGTGTCATGTAATAGGAATGGTGCATTTTGTGTGTGTATGTGTCTGTCTGTCTATCTCATTTTTGATTTACATCAGATTCGATTGTTTTGTCTATTAACAATTTTTTGATTTAAATACTTATCTATTGTTTGCCAGAGTTTTTCATTTTACACATTTAAACTACTGTTAAAGATAATAGTAGTACGCTTGTTTGGACAAAAATTAAATGTACGTGCTCTTCATATATTTGCCATTGTAATGGAATAAACTTGTTAATTTTTAAAATTCAACTGTACTTATTTTGGAAATCAATAATTGTCGAGACGGATCAACTGACATTTTGATTATAAGCTAAGTGCTGTTGTTCTTACACTTAGTACTTAACCAAAGACATACGTTCAAAACACAAGACTGTAGAATAAACCAGTTATAGAGTGCGAACTCAGTTGAACATCCGATTGTTTCCCCGTTGTGAAATTTGATGATTTGCGGGCTTTTGGTAATTTGGGCTACCTTGTGCAGTAACGAGTGGTAGGGATTGTTTATTTCGGACGTAGGTGACTGATATTCATACTAGTGTACAACGATTACATTTGTTTCTAACGGGAAGTAAATATTCATTGTTTTGAGGAATGATTCTGAGGATTTGGACAATGCTTATAAAGTGTTCTTTTCCAAGAGTAGTGATATTTTTAACTGCTATCTTCAAGTGGCGCATTCTGGATTAAGCACCTAAAACGAATATCAGGTACCGGGTGCATTATGGCATAACTGGGCTTCCACTTCTGCAGATAAGTGCAAGTATACACCTAGGGTACTTAAAAGGTATTTTTAGGTATATATATGTAATGGCTGAAAAAAGTTGAAGTGTCTTTCAATCTTTGGGGAAACTGACGCCGTCTCAAGGATATTGCCTATTAGTCAAGAAACTTCGTTATAGTTGTACGCTTGTTATATAAAAATAACACGGTGGCTACGTCATCAATCACAATAAAATAATGACGTAAGGAACAGTGCTCAAAATCACTGAATTATATATTTTTATATATTTGCTACTTTGAATGTTTTACGAGAAACATCTTTCAGCAGTGGGCAATTTAGCGAAGCCGAACGTGGTTCCGCATTTTAGTGCCGGCAATGGGATTCGAACCCATGTCCACCGAGGTCCGAATTCGAGCGCTGTACCACTAGACCATCCACTGTTGTTGATATATTCCTGATGCGATAATGCATTTCTAGCATCAATCAACTTCAATCAATCATTATTATTTTTATTACTAGTTTAGATTAGAAATTTACACTATTAGTATAAACAAAATAAAATGTATTAGGAGTACAATAAATACAAAAGAAAAAGTGTATTTACGTTTGCAATTATTTTTACAGTAATACTTAATTGAAAAAAAAAAAAACTAAAAACATGTGTTCGGTTTTATTATTTATACAGTGTAATAAAGTGGATGTAGGAAATAAGTAGTCAGTTATCACAAAGTTCATGTTCAGCCTTATTATTTGTACTGGTTAACGATGCTCGCTCTACTGAACATGGAATATACAACGTTTATCTATTTTGTACTACTTTGAATGCTTTACGGGAAACACTAGACGATTACTCTATCTCTATCTTTGATTTCTCCCGATGTAGTTGGTTGAAATCGGCGTACAACAGATTGGGGTCGTTTACTATTCTTAATAATGTCTACTTATTATTATTTACTAGTAATATTTCTATTAAAACCAAAATTAGATTAGATAAATGTTTAGTGCGTTCCATTCTACTTTATGCTTGCGAACTTTGGACTCTCACCCAAGTGGATACACAAAAGCTTGTTCGTTTTGAGCAGAGCTGTTTAAGATCTATGCACGGTTTCGCTTGTTGTCCTCTATTGAACGCACTCGTTTAATAACTAATAAGATATTTCGACCATTCCCAGATATTTGTAAGACACTATTTATTGGCCATGTATCTCTAACACAGTAAGAGAAAGATGATTAAAATGAATCGCCCACTCATCCAGTCAGAATAACTATAGAAGCCCATCCATTACCCGGATGGAAAAGAAGGCCAGCCGGTTAACTGAAAATTTGGACGGACATTGTAGCACGCAAGTTCAGTCCCTTTTTATTTATGCTAAGCCTCCTCGTCCAAATGAATTACTTAATTGGGCGTCTGTTTGCAACTAATGGAGATTACTGGAGCGATTTAACTCGGGGATGCAATTAACATTTAAAGTCAGCAGACCTCGAATGTCGTTCATTGTATAAGGTTGGTGTTTTTGCAGACGTTTGAATTTGGACCATAATAACCGGTGGGGGGTATCTATCCCCGGTGATGATGATGATGATGAAAAAAGGAGCCAATAAGTGTCAGATAACCTGTTGTTTGGGGCATTTGATGCTTCTCAGTTTTATTTTATTACATAGTGGCATAGTAGAAGTGCGAATTCCATTTCTCATGACTTTTGACCGGTAGATGATAAAACCAACCAAGGGAAAAGGTTGCGAAACGAGGAGCCAATAAGAGTCAGATAACCCTTTGTGTGAGTCTGTGATTACTCGGCAGTTGTAGACAGTCAACTTTCTCAATGTGTGACCCAATTTGCACGATGACGCCATACAAATATTGATTTTTCCACCTTACATATATTTTCAAGGTTAAACAATCCTCTTTTGATAGAAGAACGTACACCATCGTGACTCACACGTACTCACGGGGGTTGACCAATAGAATTTTTTTTAAATTCTTTTTCCCTTGGTTGGTTTTATTATCTACCGGCCAAAAGTCACTACATACAAGTCCTGGCGCATTATGTTATGTCCAAATTTGATCTTTTATTTAAAATGACACACACACACAAAGCCACACTCTTGTTCATTGTCACATTGCTAAGACAAAATTGAAACATGAATTTTATTCGGGTTTTCTGGATGCTAATTTTGTTCCATCGACAACAAAAGAGAGAGAGATATATATAAACATGATTGTACTTGTTTACAATTTTTTTATAAATCCTAATCCTAAAAATGATTCACCACCAATAGCCAGTCTATTCAGTTCTCTAATGTGTGTGTGTGTGTGTAAATATGATACTATATCCATGATCCAGTCTTTTGAGTGGTATTCCAATAGAAAGTACAAAAGCCAAATTAAGTACACAGTGTTTATATTATTTAGTAAGTGTACAATTGGAGTACAATTTTAGATCTAAGATCTTGTATGGTTTAAAAATGTTAATTCTCTTACAAAATAATCAATACTACAAAAGTTTAAAATCAGTGTAATGACAAAATGATTATAAAATTAATTATTTTTTACAATTAATTTATGTTTGTGAATGTTGTGAGACGGGAAATGCGCAGCGTTCAGCAGTGGATATTTTAGCGAAGCCGAACGTGTCAGCCCACATTTAGTGGGCCAGTGGTGGGGATCGAACCCCATACCCTCCCAGATCCAAATCGAGCGTTGTACCACTCGACCACGCAGACAGAACACGCTGATTGAAGATTCTTCGTCAACCATTATTGCTAAAATACTTCGGGCAATACTCCCATTTGACAAATAAATGACACAATATATCAATGATATAAAAGGTGTCGCGGTGGCCTAGCGTTACAGCACTCGATTTGGACCTGGTGGCCATCGGGGTTCGAATCCGACCACCGGTCCACGTTCGGCTTGGCGCACATGTCCACTGCTGAAGATGAGCGTTTTTTGTTTCAAAGCATTCACAAGTAGAAAAAGGAATTAAATAAATACATGAAATAATTCGCAGATAGCGACATAATTGAAATAATCTATATATTTAGTTGTTGCAACCAAATACGACTTAGACTCATGAAAATCGATATTAATGTCCCACCCTAGGCCGGTTCTAAGTCCGGGTTTGAGCACAAGGTTAGCAACCTGACCTCTGTAAAAAATTAATATTGCTAACAAGATAGCACGAGAGGACACCTTTCGTTAGAGTACTACTCCGATGACAGGGTCTTAAGCAAAATCCAATTTAAATGTTCAATTATTAACCAAAAGTGCAATGCACAATTCTATGGAACATCATTCTTTAAGCAAAAGTGTTTCCATAATATATATATATAGCTTATTTTACTATAAAAAAAAAACTAATGAGTATATCTATCCATATGTTTATTTGGAATTAAAGAATTTTATTAAAACGCACATTCATATGTGACCCGTATTTCAGTCAAGTATGTGTGGGTTGTGTGTGTGTGTATGAGAGAGAGAGAGAGAGAGAATCAAGACACAAAGGCCATATACCTTCCGTTTGTACACCACTCAGTGAGCGCATGATTTTTATCGCCACAACCATACGATGCATAGAGTAACATACACGTAGGCGTGTACTAGTACTGTTTGTACCAATATTCCACAAACGTTGAGTGTATATGATTGTCAAAAAGTGGATGTTTTTATCAGCTGTGTGAATGCGTACATGTGTGTGTGTGTGTGTGTGTCAAATTTGCACTTTTAACATGGAATTGTCGTCTTCTAAAGAGCCATCAGACCAGCCTAGATGAACATGAAGGAATGAATCACCACAATCGTTTATCTGGATGTGGGTTTATTATTATTATTATTATTATGACAAAGCAAAATAGCAAGTAATGGAGAATGTT